>JARFOC010000408.1:12883-36421 GCA_031763485.1 Osmoderma eremita | reverse complement strand
TGTAATATTTGAAAATATTATTTTATAAGGATGTTTAGGTTTGTTCTACCGTCGTAACTGATAGGTAATTTCCTGTGGTAATTGTTAGCTTAAGGTTTATGTTCTTGAGGGAGAATATAGATTAGTTAGGGAGTTTCAAGGAGATATAAATATAAATTAAATCCTTTTATTTATATAATTTTAATTAATAATATATTATAATTAATTATAATATATTATTAATTAAAATTATAATATATTATAATTATATTATATATATTATAATTATATATAAATTAATCCTTTTAATTATTATACATCAAATTTTTTTCAAATTTTATTTCAAAATTTAATAAAAATTTATGATTTTATGTATATTTACATTAGCGTGATGGCATCACTTAATGTTGTAAATATTACTTGATGCTTAAGATATTTAGGTTTTCGTAGTTGTCGTCCTTGCTGTTGTTTATGTATCTTAGGATCTATTTTCGCTATTAGTAAATATTGACACAGAAATAAATGTTAATTTTATTCACCTCGGTAACGTTATGTTTAATAAAAGAAAACAGCAGAAGTTTAAACGTAAAAAATACTATTTAAAGTTGTTGTTCTTTAGTTATTTGGTCATTGCTAAATATTTGTATTTATAAATTATTTGTTTTACAGTAAATAATGTTTATTTTGCAATTCTTGGTGTAATAAAGTAGGTACGGTACATATCGAGAGGGACTTACATCAATAAGTCGTTTCCGCATTTTTATTTATTCTTACCGAACAGATTTTCCCAGAATTGTAATTAAGAAAGTGTATGGATACAAAAAAATCATCATCTATACATTGTCTACGTAATGGATTACAACTTTTTTGTTATAACACAATCATATTTATATCGGTTAGATATACTAATATAAACTCATAAATAATTCCCATACTACTGAACGAGTTCACGTCTTTATCCATAGCTTCCGCAATTAAAAACATCCACAATGGATATTTTTAACTTATGTTTATGTTGTTTTCCCACACACAGTCAAGGTAACCTAGACATCGTGAAGACTACGAAATTCATCTTACGTAATTGAGCACGCATACAATGATTTACTGTTTTACCTGCGACATTTGTTACCAGTGTTACTTTGTTAGTTATTTTTTTAAAATATTGTTCAGCACAATAGACACACTGTTCGGATTACTCCTCCCGCACAAAGTATTAATTAATTCTAGACGACACGTGTTTCGGGAATACCTGGATTCCCATTAGCAAGTCGAATAACTTGATAATGTGAGTCCACGTATAATAACGTCGAATAACTTGATAATGGAAATCCACGTATTCCCTAAACACGTGTCGTCCCGAATTAATTAATACTTTGTGCGGGAGGAGTAATTCGAACAGTGTGTATATTGTGCTGCCCCACAGTTCTTGCAATCTTTACTATTATTCAGAAAATATATCAATTTCATTTTAAATTTGTGGGAAATCAGTTGACAAGAATTTTTTTCTGTTCGCAATCTTTATAACTTGCCTGACCAATAATCAATTAAATGCCGAATAAAATGGCATAATTTGGATTAATCCAGAAACAACACAAGTCAGCGGCTGTGTCTTTCCCCAATAATAATGGGGAGGGAGTGCTCTGTTTTGTCATTGTAGGTAAACATTCTAGTGACATAATACGTTATATCTCAATTCAAGGATTATTTTCTTGAAGAGTGAATCGGGAAAAGACAAAATCGTGTATATTGCAACGTTACAACATTGTAATTTCTTAATGAATTTGAAAAATATAAATTTGGGTTCCTTTTTATGTCAAGTTGACACAAGTCGGGCAACTTCTGAATGACAATTATTTGACAATTGATAATTTAATTATAATTGTACTTAATAAAAAATATCAAAATATGAAATTGAAAGTATAATTTTGAAAATATTACTATCACAAGCAACACGAACAGATAATTTAATACATTTTAGTATTACTATAATTATATTATTATTTATTAAATTTTATAAATTGAATTGGTAAATACCTTAACTACCCTTTGTATGTGTGTGTATGTATTATGTTCCACCCTGTTCTTTCTTCTTGTGCCACTGCTACTCGCTTCAACTCCTTCAATTCTTTCTTAGTTCACTTCACCAATCACCCTTCCCTTTGCACTTTGTATTTTATTATTTTCTATACGGTTGACAAACTTTACTTTTTAACTTTTTATGGTATTTTACGGTAGCAACTTGAGATCGGTTAATTGCACTTTCATTTCATTGTTCGTCTGGTAAATCCGTGGTGTAATGTACAAAACCCTTCCAAGCCCCTTTGTTGTATTGTATAATGGAATGTGTGATGATTTTATGTTGATTTACAATATAGAAAAAAATAAAGTATTCTTTGATTTATACCCGTTCCTGACTGGACTTATTATTAGACCGTACAAAGCAGAGTTCGCCTTTATCGGCGGAGCCTCGGCGATTAAGAGAGACTCCAATATTAATGCTAATAACAATCGTGTAGGTGCCGCTTTCAATTAACCATGATGAAAATAGTTTAAAGAAAGCATGCGCTGCATACAGATCTAATACGTTAGCAACGAATTTTGGGATAACCGAGAAATGCTGTAAAAATCATAGCAATATTTCTACCTATTATAAAGATGTAATAAAATCTGGTAGTGGTTATTTTGACGTAGAGGTAATAAAACTGAAAAAGTTCTGGATTGGTCGAAGATTGGTCCGGTTTTTTTTTATAGAACATTGCCCAATAAATAGAAAATAACAAGAGCTACTCACACTTACATACTTGATCATAACTAATAAGTACATAGAAAGTGAATTCCTTTAGTAATAATGACATCCTAATTTAGGATGGTGGATAAATATGAATATAGTTTTGGTTTTCAGTTCTTGTAATCCAATTTGGTGGCGTTGTAGTTAATAATGAGTAAACCCTGCGTACCTAACAATTTCTATTATAGTAGTTATAAGTTCCTGCATATCTAATTAGATAGCAAAAGTTGAATTTCTTTGCATACCTAATACCGATGCCCATTCAAATTAAGCGCGTACTACCGCTATTAATAAAGAAAAAACAAACGAGTAACGCATTTCTAGACATATTCTAAACTTCATATTCTTCTTTGAAATGCACTGAGAGAAATGATGACTAGTTGAAGCGTCTTTGAAGATTTATTAAGGTATTAATCATTGATTGCAGTATTAAATGGTTAAGTGAATAACTTACTTGTGAAGCAATCACGTATTTAATGTTGGCCAATTTTGGTTAACGGATTGCAGAAATTGTTGAGAGACAAAATATTTTTTCTGATCTACACGGTACACATAAGAAATGTTGCTTGGATACTTGCGGAAATGTTGTATATAATTTAGTAATTTTTATGGTTAAAAGCAGTAGCCCAGAGTCCTTGCAATTCTTTCGCGCTAAAGCTGTTAAAAGAATGTAAATAAGTTGTCATAATAACCACAAATTGTTAGATGCTGCAGGTCGGTATAGAAGTAAACTGTAATCTGTTGAAATAACGCTGTCATTAGTGTTAATCACTCAATCTAAAGTCACTAACGGTAATGACATTGTCCGGGAACCCTGGCAAAGTAAAATAATTTCCACGTATGAATGTAAATTTGTTAAATTGTTTACATGCATATACACGTATGCTAAGCTCTCACCGGGGTGCCAGAATATATTGTACGTAGCGCGATCTCGCATTTATTCTCGCCGGCTAGCTGCGTCGCGCGGAACGCCGTAGCACGCAGTACGCATATCTAAATCATTTTGTACCTGTCTATGCGTTGAATCGTTGTAAAATAAT
Source organism: Osmoderma eremita (assembly GCA_031763485.1). NCBI lineage: Eukaryota > Metazoa > Arthropoda > Insecta > Coleoptera > Scarabaeidae > Osmoderma > Osmoderma eremita. Next base: position 32,614 of record JARFOC010000408.1, on the reverse strand, counting down.
TGCTAAAATCCATATACTTAATGTATATCCGGTTGTAAAGTCAATGTCGAGGCCGCCTTTCACGGTGTAGTGGATACAGGCATGCAAGTGGAATAAATAATTAATAATAAATAACCATATTTCCTTCCGGATGAGTGTTATAAATTTTAAGCAATAAAAATGTAGCAAATGCGCATTGATTCTGCTCTTGCTGAATGTAGTAATGCAAGTGGGGCCTAGTTGGAGCGGACATATTGTATGCGTTGAAATAAACCAAAGGAAGTTTTGTATTGAACGTTTTCTTGTAACTTCTCAAATTAAAAAGGCATAGCAGCAATTATTCCATATTTTTTAACTATAACAGCAAGTTGACTACTGTATGTCCACTATTTTATGTATATAATATGGGAACATTCTTTCTAATTATTAAGATTTTAATCTCTACAAGAAGAAAAACTAGTGATGCTAGAAAAGTCCATAATGCTTAAGAAATAATTTGGGCTTCATAATAACAGTAGTGACAGGTATTAGGTTGTTTCATAGATTCGCTATCAATTCTAACAGTTTCAGTTATATCAGGGTCTTCGTTCTATTGTTAAAAGTCGTGACCACTGTATTTGCACGTTCGGATTCAAACTTTCTTGTTTCCCCCAAAGAATTGCGGAAACATTGGTTATCGAACCGAGTTATAATTAAAATTAACGACTGAATTACAGTATTGCTTTGGAAGAAAGAGAAAATAGAAAGGTTCCCCTTTCAATTTTTGTTTGTTGTTGATAATTGAAAGTGGCTTTAGTCTAATGTTTAATGGATATGTACAATATTACAACGCATAAATCTCGAGCGTACTCCTGTAAACACCATCTTAATATATGTATAGTGCAAAAACGATTTCATTTATAGATATAGAGATTTTCTAAACATAATTGATTCAACTTTCTTGAATTGCCTTTTGTAGAATTGCTTGAAATTAATGGTGTATTTTAATAAATCGCAAACATAGATCCTTGCATTTATGAGATTAGGTCTAATTTAATGTAAACGCAATCGGAAATTGGGTCCAAATCCAAATGTAGCAATTATCTAAATAATAAAAAAAAACATATCTCAAATAATGCTTTCTTTATTTCCTTCTTGATTATCATTAGTAATAATTATCCACTCCCCATTTCATTTACAGTAAAGGTGTGTGATATACATTTTTTCAAGAAAAAGTAGAAAGTCATTCGTTATATAATGCCATCTTGGAAAATAAACCCATTTCTAATTGTCGTTACGCGAAGTACATACGTGAATACAAACAAAGCAAAATTAATCAGTAATTCCATAAAAAATTTCTGTCGGCTTAAAGAAATTCATAGCAAATACCAGCGAAATGCTATTCCAAGGATTATTCTTATTTATTGTCCTTTACTGTTTCTTTGGCGTTGTTAATGAACCTCCCTATAACCCGCCTACCATCTATCTCTTTCTTGGGAGTAAACGCCAGTTTGCCTCGCCTTAAACTAGCATTACAATCACCTATTATAATAATTATAATGACCTGTCATTGTGGGATCTACAATAGATGAATGCAACGCCTATACAACAAACAAGTGCATCTATTCACATGTCGAGCCGCCCGTGCTACATGGAGACGATTTGTGAATGTAATGAGCAGAGACCAAACAAAATATGCATCAATTAATAAATAATAGGATTCTTAACCATAGCGAGTTGTTGCAGTAAATTTTACATTAAATTTGTAATTGCAAAAGTTACTAGTTTTTTAATAAAAAATGCAATTAATAATTGGAAGGATCAGGAAGATCAAGTGGTTATCGTATTATCGAATTCAGGTTAAGTTCACTCTAGAACGTATAGCTTATAATTTATTTTCCAACAGTAACAAATGGGACAAGTTCTATTATACATAACCAAAAATAACAAGAAGTTTCTAGGCACAGCAGGGGTAGGCCAGTCGTAAGAGCCCTAGGCCTCTAACAAAGCGATCAATGGTTCGATTTACTTTCGGGGTGACTTGATTTTTGGTTTGAGATTGATTATTTCGGGGTAGTCGAAACCCCTGTCGATACCCTTCGGTCGTTCGGTGTATTAGTACAAACTCCACGTATTTGAGGGCGCTCGTGTGCCTCGGGGAATTTAGGATTTCATGTTTGATAGTAGTTACCATAGTTACCTACTTCGTTTGCAAAGTTTTAAAATTTAAGTGTAGTTTTTAACTGACAGACATGTATATGAAGATCGCATGAATAAAATCAAGATGAAACTAGCAGCTTGGCTTTGTAAATTTACTAAAAGCGACTTCTTATTTCATTTCCACTCCACTTTTTGCATATATTTGAAGTTAAATCACTGCATGTATGTATTAAAATATGTAATAGCATTGATTTTATAAATGTTTATAAAATGAATTGTAAATATAAAACAATAACACTTCAATTCACATTCAAACTGAGCGCGAAAATTTAAAACTCGTTTACTACTATACCCCACCAGCAAACGGCGCCACCAGAGCGAACGAAATTTATAACTATAGAGCACCATCTCTTTGTATCTTATCTATGCTTTCGGTGTTGATTTGGTACAATCAGCGTTGCTTCTACCCTTACGGCGAGAAGGGCCAAGTAAAAAAGTCATGCAATGGTTTACACACATAAAATCAAGTTGGGAATAACGAAGAAAATAGTTTCTGATTGAAGATAGCGATATCCCAAGCAGCACAATTCAAATTTGTCGCAATTATTTTTAGTAGCTTCAACTTAAAGATATTAAAATACCCATTGATGTAATACAAAATTGTAGGTAATTTCATGCTTTAATATTGAAGTTACTAAAAATAATTGCGGCAAATTTGAGTTTTGCTGTTTGGGATATGAACGATTAGTGATTTTATGTTTTTGTCATACTATCCAGTAGATTTTCAAGGTATTTACATTAAAATGTCACAAACCGTTAATTAAAGTAATAATGAATTTTAATAACAATAATAAATTTGGATTCTTTTTATTTATGTCAAGTTGACACAAGCCGGGCAAGTTCTAAATGACAATTAACTGACACTTGCTAATTATGTCTGGTGGACCCGCGATGTAGTGTATGCAATTTCTACAACCCTTCTGTTGTGTGATGTCTAATTGTTTTATGTTAATTTACAAGATATAAAAACAATAAAGTATCCTTTGATTTAGTAACATAGAAATAAGAAGCTTGGAGCATCCATTAGATTAAAAGTTAAGGAATCCATTTTGTTTTCATGTTTCTTATGAAGTATATTTTCTTTTCTTTTGTAACTTTCGGAATGAAAACCATAAAAGAACTTTTTGAATTGAATATGATTGAATGTGTGAAACTTCGTTTCTAATATGTATAGGTTTTATCGAAGAAATAAATCCTACCTCATTATCCAAACTCTTTTCTAAATCTCTCGATAGGCCAGTCGCTGACAGAACCAGTACTAATTGTGCTACCGCCAAACTTATCAGACTCAGTGCTAAGAAAACTGTGTACGCCACATGTTGGGCTGTCCTTTTTAATGGGCAGCAATCCTTAGCTGCTGTTAGGACACCAGTCGTTCCAGTAGCTACTGCTATACATCCTCCCCATAAGCCACCACCAATCTGCAACGAAGAAATAATAATTAATAAGCTTAATATCCACAATAGATCTAATAAAATTCGGCATAGTTGTCAATGTGATATATGTACGCGGTACGGACTCTCGTTTCTCTATCTACTATTATGACCCAAGCGCCATTCCACATTCAGTAAAAATTTGGTATGCATCGTTGAGTGTTGCTTCTCCTTTTTAATAATCGATAATAATTTCGTTATTATGAAGACACTGTGTTGGCGAAACAATTGTTAATGTGTAACAATAAATATGTGAAGGAGATTTTATATTTTTTAGTAGATATTTATTTGTTTATACGTCGAATGAATTATTTATTTGCATCCATCAATCTGCTACATTCTCAATACTTTGTGCTACTACCATACATTATTACGTTATGGTACATAATTGAATGTTTTTTTTAAACTAACATATTAACATTCTCTTTGGGGAGCGCGCATTATCGAACGTTGTGCTTTGAATAACCGTCGGTATCGTAGAACGTACGATGCGCCCGATTTGGCAACGTTCTAGCAATAATACATTAAAATACACATTCGAAGTGAGGAATTTCTATATCTGTATACGTACATGTTTATAAATTTTTGATTTCTTCAATATCTTTATAGCAAATACTTAAATCTCGTGCTGGATTAACTCTCAACCAAAATTGCTCATTGCAATAGAAGATTACTTATTAAAGGTTTTACAGAAATAGATCTTCCTCATACCTATTCGCATTTTTTATCATCACGCTGCCGAGCTAGCGTAAGCCAGCTGATGATATTAATTCGTACAGGCCTATACCATTGCTAGCATAACACTATTTTTACAATTTCAAGTCCTCGTTGACATAGTAAAAATAGTGTTATGCCATCGGTGAACAGCATACCTTCCAAGGTTTTACCTTAAGCAGAGATAAATTGTAGGTTTCACTGGGAGCGGCAGCCTAGTACGTATCTAGAGTCTTTCACTCATTGAGGTGGTAAGGGTTTTGGTGGCACTATACCATTCCTTCCTATCATGTCGAAGCCAACTCTTCATTAGAAGGCAACTGATTCTGGACCATCAATTTGGATTCCAAAGTTAACACTCTACCGTTCAGGGGATTAAATTCGAAAGATCATATAAAACAGGATATATTGCTCGGGGATTTTCTTTGATGTGGCTCCAGGCCTTTGATAAAATCTGGCATCAATTATTACTTCACAAGCTGAATAAAATGCTACCAGTCCAATATGTTCATCTCCTAAAATCCCACCTCACTGAAGCCACTCGAAAAGTTCCTTTTAAAGATACTGACACTACTCTTCATTAGAAGGCAACTGATTCTGGTCCATCAATTTGGATTCCAAAGTTAACACTCTACCGTTCAGGGGATTAAATTCGAAAGATCATATAAAACAGGATATATTGCTCGGGGATTTTCTTTGATGTGGCTCCAGGCCTTTGATAAAATCTGGTAAGAATTATTATATCGCAAGCTGAATAAAATGCTACCAGTCTAATATGTTCATCTCCTAAAATCCCACCTCACTGAACGGTTCTTCAGAGTGAGACACTGAGCTGAGTACTGAAGCCTTTAAAGATATCAAAGCAGGTGTGTGAGTAGCGTTTTGGAACCGATCTTGTGCCTGCTCTACACATACGACTTGTACAAATATGACAACGTAACCATAGCAATTTTCGGTGATGATACGGCAATACTTGCTAGTGGATCAGCAGTGCAAGAAGCAACCAGTAAGCGACAAGAAGTTAGCGATAAGGTTCAACAATTGGCACCAGAGTGGAAGATTAACCTCAATGAGAAAAAAATCCGCCAATGTGAAGTTTACGTATTGCAAGCGTAAGAAAGAATTTTGTTACTTCATTGCACGAAAATCGAAGAAATTTGCCAAATAAATATCAATAAAAGTGATGAAAGTATTAATTTAAATTTAAAAATGGAAACATACTTCCTAATGTGGTATGCCGTTTTAGAATTCATTATTTAGATGTTTGAAGTGCAGTTATATTCCGAAAACTAGTATAAATGTAAAATTCGTCATTATTTGCCGTAAAAAAGTAATTCAATAAACCATTAACGGGGATATCCATGCTCTCAAAATGAAATAGACCAATATAATAGGCGTATAGAAAGGAAAATTGATCTCTCCATTAAGATACGAATTTATTCGAATTTCAACCAACTAACCCGCGTAGTGAAAGCGAAATAACCAAATATAAAATATTCATAGGCAGGCGGCGGAAACAATTTTACGCGCAAAAAGAAAAAAAAAAAAGAAAAAATAATGTGTCAGTGTAATTTTGTAGGAACAATAATGACACTGTTTATTTCTAAATTAACTCTTTTCTTTATTGCCTTTATGATTTCCCCAACGTGTGCAGCTGTGTAGTTGTCATTACTGTAAAATATGGCCTAAATGTCGTCTAGTTTTAACAAAAGAAATCAGCTTAAAGTTAAGTTTAAGCGCGCAATACAAGAATTACAAGCACATAATTGCGGTATAAGCCGTATGTATGTAAGTGGAATAATAAAAATGAAAGGAGGCATATTGTGAAGGTTAAAGGAGAGTCCACAGACAAATGGAGCAGTTAACACAGTAAATAATAGAAGGAGAAATATGAAAAAAAATTATTGGAATTCCAAGTGTCTAGCATCATTTGGCCGTTGAGATATCTAAATGGAATCTGTCCGCGTAAAAAAGTTCGCAGCCGTCAAAGTTATATTTATAAATTCCTGTTAGAACAATGCTATAATAAGTACATATATATATATATATATATATATATATATATATATACTAACCGTAACCCTCAGTTAGTAAAAACACAAATTACTGGCTTAATAAAGTTCAGGAAGCATCAATTAGATACTTTATACAGCATTTCTGGATAAATTCCGATGCAATAGATGCATTTTTTCGGCAGATCTGGTTGCACGGGATGAGGACACAAAACTGTAGCTAGGGCGATGACCTTATATGAGAAGATAAGTCCTTTGGTGATAACTGCAGTAAAATTTTAACATGATTCATTCATATGAGTTTTAATAAACACTTTTGATTCTTGTATATTTCCTTAATCTCCTATATTTTGTAACCTCAACCCAAAGGAGTTGATTTACCACCACACCATCGTTCTTAGCATGATAGATGATGGAGTGGCTGGGTTTAAGTTTTTTTTTCAATCATTTGTTGAATATTATTTTCGTAGTTGTTTTAGGAATGTTATCTAAGTATGTAGTAAGAATTTAGTCCAATATACACCAACTATATTACTATTTACGCTTCAAAGAAGAACTACTTTTCTTCTCTTTATATTTTATTTCGACATTTTGCTATTTTATGGCGATTCTGCTGATGTGGATTGCTACCATCTTTTTGGCGGGCTTCAAACATTCCTTATTCCGCCTCGTTTTCCATCCCTTGTTATTTACGATAAGCTCTCTGCTCCAGTGTTCTCTCTATATATTGACTCTATTGTTTCCGCCTGTCTTTCATGTACTTACTCATGTACCACCCTACCACCTTGTTGAGTAAAGAACTCTGAATACGCATTTCGGCAACTGTTTGATAGTGGCGTTCTAAGAACAGGATTGTTCTCGGGGTGCTACGCTTGTCATTACATTTTCTCCTTTGTGGTTTTTTGCTGAGGATGGCAACTTAGTTGCCGAAATCGTATTCAGAGTTCTTTACTCAACAAGGTGGTAAGGGGTATTTTTTAACTTAAATTTATTTTAACCTGCTGTATCCTATACCTAACCTAGATGTTCAACTTGTTGCGTTATCTTCTCATTTCTCAATTGCGCACCTCCCTTAGGACGAGACCTGTGATAGCTCTTAGTGTGGAAATGAGTCATTCTATTACCATAGCGATACATGTGCGTCCTAAGCGATAAATGCTTAAATATTTAGTTAATGTAGAATGTGTTTGTATTCATTTAAACTTTAGAAATTGCACAAAAAAAGCATAAATATGTATATATTCAAATTGCTTAGAAAATGACTAAGATCTCACGAATAAAAGATTGGAATGTGGAAGCATATTTTGAAAGGACACAAGGTTTTTTATCCACATCAAATTTAAGTCGCATACCTAAATGGCAGATACTCGGATGAAATACGATAAGAAGATTAAAGTTAATACCGGAAAATATGTAGGATGTCTCTAGTCAAAAGTATTGACCCATAACTTATGTAAAATTTTCATCAAATTTGGATGATGCCATATCATTCACCAAATATTTGAAATTGTTTAACTTACGCAGGGGTACATTAAAAGTTTCAACATTTCTAGTTTTAAATCGAATAAACTAGAACGAGACACCTGTTTATATTTTTGCGTTACTTTGAATTAATAGTTAAAAAAGTCCGAATATCCATTTGTTCTTATTTCTTAGGTTATAAAAATTCTGATATACGCATACATATATGTACATAGAGATATAACAAACCTGAGATAGACTCGCCCCATGCAGAATAGCAAACACTCCGAAAACTGACATTAACAGTCCAAAAAGTACTTGGAGAACACCCAAATACAAAGTCAAATTTAAACATTTTAACTTGAACTTCTTCTCTCGACGATGACATTTCGTCTTTTGCTCTTCATTATTTGTAGATCTGTTCGATAAATTCGGCGAATTCTCGGGCGATTTACGGATCAACTGATCGATGGACAGTTTCGTGGATATCGTCAAGTTGTTATCGCATTTCTTCTCTTCGCAATCTTCCGGTTTCTTTTCCGTTTTCGCCTGTGTCGCTTCGTCGATAATCTTTTCCACGCTTTCTTTATGCTCTTCCGCCATTCTGTTGGATTCGACGTTGTTACTTGTGTCTCATATTACTTAGGAGATTTGAAATGTTGAGCGCGCGTTTTGCAAACCGTTTTGAACGTTCGATGATTGCGTTCGCGACGGACTGACTGATGTTCGGCTCTCATATGTTTCCAGCGGCTTCGGTGAAAGCTAAGAGGCCGCTCGATCTATTGGGGACATCATAATGGTATTCAAAGTATTTTATGTATAAACCATTGCGACGTTTCTATACGCTGGTTAATGATTACAATAATTGGTTAATCGGCCGTAGCGTCCACTTATCTGTCCCTTTTTATTATCAGTAGTCTATAACGTGGAATGAGCAGCGCAAACGTTTGCCATGCGTGAAATTCTATTACACGATTACCTCTTCTCGTACACCAACATACATACATGAGATAACTAGGCAATATGCGTAGAAAGTAGACAATTTCCCTGTAATTTTCTTAATAACTTTTTTAATAATTATAATATGCATCTAATCTTTGTTATCCAACAGAAAAAAACATCAATTAACTGGATAATATTGTAAAAGAATATATGCGTTAATGGTAAATAAAAGAAATTAATAAACACACTGTTCGGATTACTGCTCCCGCACAAAGTATTAATTAATTCGGAACGACACGTGTTTCGAGTCGTATAACCGAATGAGCGCAAAAATAACTATAACTAAAAACATGCACTACTTTTCCTTCTCCTCTTATTCCCTTTACCTAACATATTTACAACCTTTTCATACATTCGAACGCAAAAATTCTTAGAAGGACCACCGCAGCGTTGTTATGTGGTGCTTTACTCCAATAAATCCATCACCACAGAGAATGACAAGGGCGCTTCTTTCCGATTAAGAAGGTTTTTTATTCTTTTTAATATAAATGGATTCATAAGTATCTAGCTCGCTCGTCGAAGTTACTTTGTGCGGGAGGACAGTGTGTTTATTGTGCTGCCCCACAGTCCCTGCAATCTTTACTACCCAAAAGGAATTAAGCAGCGGCTTTTAACTGAATGGGTTGGTGCAGGTCTTATTTATATTCATATCGTCATATGGAACATAGGTGATTTTATAATGATTTTGGACGTTGCTTGGGTAATTGAAATGAAGACGAATTTCTGGCGTGCTGGAGCTGTAAAATCTGTTTCAACTAGCAGACTAGCAGAGCTGCAAGATCTATGGTGTTGTCGAGTAAATGAAGTAAACAAAAATTTGAGCTAGATTTCTCTCTTATAGCCGTACGGCTCCTGATTGAAATATAGAAATCAACGGCGAGCAACCCAATAAAATATTCTTCGAAACGGCGAAAATTCAGCACCTTTCGCCAGCGTGTAAGCCCCATTCGGTTTCTAAGTTTCAGGCTGCGAAGTTCAAACTTATGTCACTTCTAACTCGGAAAAGCAGTCTTGACTCTTGATCTAAGCTAGTCCTATTTACCGTGTACTTAAGACCCATTCCGACTTGCTTGCGGCGTGCTTGCCCTATGCACTATGACCATGACTCACTTTACGACTTTGCGGGTACTCCAAAACAAACAACGCTCCATGGACGGTGAGAAATCAACAACTTCGGGGCGAGAATATGCTGTACCTTGTTTTTCTGGCGTCCTCAGCGGACGTGGCTTAGGGCAAGCACTTTGAATAATCCGCTAATGGTGACCGTATTTGAGCTCGTAGATAACCTCCTACAGGGTTTCATCCAGAGGATAATAAAGAGCAGTGAAAACATATAAGTAAAATATATTGAGCCAATAATGGTATCAAATTGAGAAAAGGAAGCGTTAATACAATATGCACCGGCTTAACTGTGTAAATTCATGGCATAACTTAAAAGAAGTTATTTCTGTAATTGCTCATTAAATTAATAATTGAATGGAGAAAAAAAGCGCGTGTTGGTAAATTTATTTACTCAAAAGGTGCAAGCAGTAAAGGGGAATATTATCAGGAAAATTACGTTAAGAATAAGTGCGTCAATAAATGAAATACAATTCCTTTGATCTAGTATGGGTAAACCAATCACTCTGTGTATCCAAAAGTTACTCCTTAAAATGCATATTTCATATTCATATTTTGAGAAAGTTATTACAACACAAGACATTCACGCGTCATTTTCACACTCCGCATGTGAGCTGATGCATTTACTAATTGACATTTTAATGTGGTGTGCTGAACAGCGTATATGGAATAGGAAAGTTTAAATCCTAATAAGGCTTTAAGGATGTTATAAAGAATTAAAAATTCTCTTTGGTATTCTCATTTCATTTTAAAATCATTCAGGAAATATAAGTAATGTTGTACGTGGTTTGTGTGGCAAAGTTAGTTTCAAGAAATCAAGATATTCTCAATAAAACAAAACGAATTGAAGATGAAGAGAAGAATTTAGAAGGAGAACTTGATAACGATTGGCTTATGAAGAAATAACCGCCACATTGGTATTTATCCTGAGTAGGTTAAGTGAGCCAATCATTACTGGTTCTTGTATGAATTTTTGTATTCCAGTAAACACATTATTTTTCATGGTAATTGCATTAAAATTGAAGGCCTCTTACTTTTGTCTAAACCAGAGTAGTGTAGTTATTTGAGCTTTCAAATTCTTTGGTCCTTTTCGTATGTTTCACATTGTTATCCTTGTAGTCGTTACCAACCGTTAAGTATTGTAATTTCAATTTGTTGTACCTTACTGTTCTTATGTAAGTATTCTGTACAGTCATAGATTTGGTTTTTCGGATTTATGTTTATCGTTTGGTGCTTCATTTTATACAGTGAAAATACGTTATTTCACGTTAGTAAGTGTTCTGCGATTACTTATGTTCTATAATTCATATTGCATTTTTTTAAATTTCATTTTGTAGGTAATTAAATCGTTATTAGCGGTAAAAATTCGTGGTGGATGAATTGTTTCATGCTGTAGACGAAATTTTCATTACATGTTATCGCTTTATTTTAGTATTTTTCACGTCACTCTGATAGTTGGGAGCCTTCGAGAACATTTATCATTATCTAGATCTTCAGTTAAAACTGAGGATCGTCCGGCGGCTTTGTCCTTACTAATACAGTGTTTACCTTAAAGTCGTTAAACTATTCTATTTCTGTGTTGGGCAAAGATTTTCTGATATATAACAAAATCAGGATTATTTTCATTAATTGCTGTAAACACATTGTTCGGATTACTCCTCCCGCACAAAGTATTAATTAATTCGGGACGACACGTGTTTTGGGAATACGTGGATTCCCATTATCTGGTCGTATAACCGAATGCGCGCAAAAATAGCTATAACTAAAAACATGCACAACTTTTCCTTCTCCCCTTACATATTTACAACCTTTTCACATACCTCCAAAAGCAAAAATTTCTAGAAGGCCTTAAGGTGTGCTTTACTCCAAAAATCCATCAGCACAGAAAATGACGAGGGCGCTTCTTCCCGATTTAGAAAGTTCTTTTTAATATAAATGGATTCATAAGTTTCAAATATCCTATTTTATATATATTTTGTCTGGTTTTTTTCCATATGTTCAACAACGCCAGATATATCTGCTCTTCCGTGTCGGTAGTGCGGGTTATACTCTTTATTCCTAGTTTTAATAGCCTTTTGTCTGTCCAATGTAGACTTTCCCACAATATCTACATGTTATTTTGTAAATTCCTGACTCTTGTTTTATTTCCGGTTTGTTTTTAGGATTTACTAAAAGGTTACGGAGTGTTCGACGATTTATAACCGATTTTCATCCTTTCGTCTTTTAAAACACGGCACCTTTCGTTATTTTATGAAAAGTTGATGTCAAAAATTTATTTTTGTCCACGAGTTCTACAATAGTTAGCGTTGTGGAGTTTTTCAGGTGTTGTCTATATTGGACCCACCGATTTGAAAACGGTTTTGTGATATGCATAACTTCGTCAATTTGATGTATCTATTCCGCAATTTTAATATCCTCAACTTCGTTTAATTTCAAGTATTTTCTTAAAAACCCTATAGGTAGTTTCAGGGATCGGTACGTTCGGAAACAGTGAACAAATGTGAAACGATACAAGAATCTCCCATTCATTAATTCCTATCTTATTCACTTTATTAAAAAAATCCAACCGAATTTTCTACTGTTAAACTTTCTACCTTACGTGGGAGATTCTTGAATTCGTCGACTAGCCATTTGGACGAACTGTAAGTGGGTGAATCAATGCCTGACACGATAGGTCTCATCGCGTTACCCGGTTTATGAATTTTGGGCAAAGAATACATTTTCTGAGTTGTATTAGGGTTAGCACTATCGAGTTTCCTTTTTAAATTCGCCTCTGTTAATCTTGGACATTCTTTAATTGTGTCTCTAACCTGTCTAATCATCGCGGGTAGGGAGTTCTTTTTTAATTCTTTGTTTGGTTCTGCCGATATCATTGTGTTGATGCGCTGACAATATTCTGATTTGTTCATAATGACTATCCTATTACCTTTGTCTGGTTTTAGATAAAAACAATCTTTTTTCTCAAAACTTTAATAATGTCGAGATCCACTTTCGTATGATTATTGCTTTTATAATTTTCAAAATTCTTTTTTAATTGAATTTTGCACTCGTTTCTAATGTACCTTTTTGTATTTTCATCTAAATGTTTCATACTTCCTCCAATCGATGCTATAATATTTTCTATGGGGATATTTGAATCTGTAAGAGCATGCTTTAGCCCTTTATTGAGAATCTCTTTTCCTTTATAATTCAAGGGCGAGACGGAAGGTTACAAATGAGTGGGGTGTTTGCCTTTTGATCTACTTTGTTTTGATTGTTTAGGACACAACAGCCGGAACTTTTTGTTTGCAGTTATCATTTTTAATTTGAATCTTTTCACATCTTTCTACTATACGCCTTTGTAAATCACACCATCTTTGAAAATTGTTTTCATCTAATAAGTTGCTGAATGCAAGATAAGTTCATAATTCCCAATTAGCTGCTTTAGATATTGTATAAATGTGGTTACTATTTGGTAGTTTGTCACATTCGTGTTGTATAGCTAATTATTTTAAAGTTTTAGATGAAGAAAAATGCTTTAAGAAATACAACTAATGTACGTAAATGTTTAAACCCATCGGTCAGAAGTGAAATTTTTGAAGAACGGTTCTGCTGGTAGCAAAGTCCTCAAAGCACCTACACATTGACAAAACAAACCTTGAAAACTTGGCGAGACCTCTGAACTCACTGTTATGTATGGATTTAACTTTAGGATTTTCTTGCATTGTAACTAATATCGACTGTATAAGCTTGCCAATGGATCGATTTTTTTGTTAAGTCAACACAGTATTTTGCCGACGTAAAATTATCACTTAAAATAATGAAATAAAACACTTACAGGCTTGTTTAAATCTTTATTTATTAAAAAATATGTAAAAATATCCCCAGCCAAGATACACTTGATCTATCTTTAAACCACACGATCTTACAAAAACCTGGAAGAGAATTTATTATCTATTATTTAAAGATATGAATACAAGATTCCGAATACAAGATTCCGTCTCCTCCGATTAATGATAAATCGTGTTCGTCAAAGAACAATCAAGTCTATATGGGCGGATTTGGTGCCGTTTCTAAACTTAATTGACAGCTTTGTCAATTAACGCTTATTGCAGGCGAAGATCTCAATTGCCTGTTTAAGGTAATTACCTTGAACTGAATAATATCTGGAATTTCTTGCGAAGAAGTTACTGTGAGAGCGTCGGTTTTTCTTACGACTTCTTTTCGTAACGCTAAAAGCAAGGTTAAATAAGTTAGTATATAAGTTAGGCTTAATCAACCTCCGATTTGGATTAAACCATTTTCAGAATTTGATAATTTACCTTTCAGATTTTAGTTAAGTTCATTCTGACGGTGGATCTTAGTTTTTCTTTGCAAAACCTTAGGCATCTTTCCTAATAGCAAGGAGGTACACAGCGAGTTTGTGGAATAATATCCCTTGCTTCCTAAAATATTATATTTTGAGATTAATGTTTATTACTTTAAAATCTTTGTGTGAATTAGAACTGTAAATTTTAAAGTAAAACAGATTTTTTTGCCGTTATCAATTAATTATAAAATTATGGAAAATTTTAAAGATTTGCATAGACGGTATGTCCAGAGGAATTGAGACTCTGGTGAATGTAAAAGCTAAAATTAAATTCGACGGCGCTTCCGTGTTAACTTAAAAGGATAAGTAAAGGTAGCAAGGACTGTGGGGCGGTACAATGAACACACAGTTCGGATTAGTCCTCGGTAACATCGACGCGCGAGCTAGATGCTTATGAATCCATTTATATTAAAAAGAACAGAAACCTTCTGAATCGAGAAGAAGCGCCTCTGTCTCTTTCTGTGTTGATGGATTTATTATGAGCAATAGAAACGTACTCTTGAGACCCTGTGTGGTCTTTCTAAGAATTCTTGCATTCGGGGCGGAGTGGAAAAATTGTACACATGCTTTGGGGTAGGTAGAGGGAGTGAAGGGAGAAGAGAAGTAATTTTCGCGGTCATTCGGTTATTCGACTTGATAATGGGAATCCACGTATTCCCGAAACACGTGTCATCCCTAATTAATTAATACTTCGTGCGGGTGGAGTAATCCGAACAGTGTGCTTAAAAGGATAAACACACTCTATCGGATTACACCCGCACAAAATATTAATGAATTCGGGACAGGTGTTTTGGGAATACGTGTCCTGAATCAATTAGCATATTGTGCGGGAGGGGTAATACGAAACAGGGCCCCACAGTCTTAACGTGTTTAACATATTTAACGTAATAGGGCTAAAAATATTTTTGTTTCTATGTTTAAACTTACCGTCAGTAAATAAATTCGATATTCAACTCAAGATTCTATTTACGAAATTCGACTTTATCAGTCGCATATCATTGGTTTCGCAAAACCTCGATTATTCAGTTCTAGGCATTAATTGCTCCTTAGCAAGAGGGTGCTTGTTAGGGTAATTACCTTGAACTGAATAATCAGGAGTTTCTTGAAGTTACTCTGACAGCGTCGGTCTTTCTTTTCGTAACGCTAAAAGCAAGGTTAAATAAGTTAGTATATAAGTTAGGCTTAATCAACCTCCGGTTTGGATTAATCCATTTTCAGAATTTGATAACTTACCTTTCAGATTTTAGTTATGTTCTTTCTGACGGCGGATCTTCGTTATTCTTTGCAGAACCGTAGGTGTCTTTCCTAATAGCAAGGAGATGTAAAAGTTAAAATTAAATTGGCCTGTGTTTCGGTGTTAACTTAATAGAATAAGCACACTGTATCGGATTTTTGTTTCTATGTTTAAACTTACCATCAGTAAATAAATCCGATATTCTACGCAAGATTTTCATTGGTTCCGCCGAAAATTCGATCATTATTCAGTTATAAGCGCTAATTAGTAGGTACTCAGTGGCAAGAGGATGCATTCAAATATGTCAATTTCGGCGCGGGCATATTCGCGTACATCCTCCAGCTTTCCCAACTGGGGTGGACAGCCCGGCTAAAGCTAAAGGCCCGCCCAAGGTCCCAACCAACAATCAGGTTCCGAAGACTTCTGCTGTCTTGAATTTTGCGTCCAAAGGTAGTGGATACCAGTATTTACTTAGGCTATGATAAACAATTCCGTTCTCGGTCGAAAGGTATGTTGTAATTGCTGGATCCCGCCAAAGCTATCTGGAAATAAATATTTCTATTATTCAAAATAAGTAGATGTGTCGAAAATTGTTTATGTGGAATCTAGTAATTCTTAAACGACTTATATTATACAATGAATCTACAAAGTAACGAAACCCACGTGACCTCTAATATACCATGACGTAAATTATAAGTTGGCAACGATTAAAAATTCGTAATATTTCTGTCTAGAACGCTAAAAACCTAACCTATCAAGTTTTAACTGTCAAATCTGTACAGGAATTTTATTTTTGAGTATTACCATGCTACTAACTGAGTTGCATACCTAAAAGAGGTCACGTGGGTTTCATTATTTTGTAGATTCATTGTACAGTTAAGGAAATATGTAAAGAGAAAGTTTTCTAGCGCATAGGCAACACAAATTACAACGAAAGTAGGGGAATGTTCTCCTTCTCACAATAGTAATCATATTGTATAAGGGCATAAGTATTGAAATTGAAGCAACAAATGAAATACAAGTATTCTTCTCTGTTCACCTTGTTCACACAATAGAATTAAATCGAATTTTTATTTGAAATAAAAATGGAAAAATAGCAGCAAAGGTAAATACGTAAATATATCATAACAGCCCCGTATAGCCCCGTGGAATCGTGCATGATTTCATTTTTGTCTGTCAAACAGCAACGCGCATACCAAGTTCTTGGACGGGTGACGAACTGTTGTGTTCTTCAATAATTTTTTATCTAGGAGGCTCGGTATGTCCGGCATTCTGACACTGACAATTATAGGTAAAAATAGGGTTGCTATTTTTTTATAAGATTACTTTCGATAAACATCATATGATAATACATTTAATTTGGACGAAAGTTCAATACAAAATACATATAAGCCTAAATGCATTGTAAGAATATAATTTTGCTAATATAAGAAAAAAGTAAGTAGTGAAAATAGCGTAGCACTTTATATGTATATGTAGACGGGGAAAATTCCTACGTTCGTAGTAATTTGTGTTGCCTATGCGCTAGAGAACTTTCTCGATACATATTTCCCTAACTGTACTTGAAATAAAATAAATTCCTAGGTATATGTCATTTATCTTAAAAATTATACAGATAGGTGCACATTTTGGTGATATTGAAAGGCAATTATCACATCTTTAAACTTTGGATTTGGAACAAGTTTATGACGACGAAACAATACCTCAATTTGAACGTAAAATTGTTTAGTAAAAGGGGTATTTTCGGTTTGAACAGTAGCATCAAAGATATTTTATCTTTGCGTACTTTCAAGCTATCTATGGTTTGTTAATTTAATATTCGTAATTCGTAAGATGTGTGCGTGTTGTAACATGTAGTATGATCTATTTACATAATAAAATCGAAAAGAATTTTATCCAAAATAATTTTTCTGCATAGTTTTATAAGTTGTTACTTTGTTAGATAACAAGTATAATTGTTCCCTTGAAAATAGAGATCCAGAAAATACGCTGCAAGTTCTAGTTCTTTGACATAAAATATTTTTATTCAGAAAATTTGTTTAACTTTTATCTAGTAACTTAAAATCATGAATGTTTGGTAGAAATATTATATTTTGCCATACAACGAAATATATGTAATAATAGGTCAAGAACCGATTTTCAAAATTTCTTTTTTAACAGTTAGACGTTAATACCGTGATTCTTTTTTCATCACAACATTATTATTCCGTCGTATGACCATTAATTTATCTGCAAGTTGTGCTCAATGTAAAATAACACTTCAATACCTCGTCTCGTGATAACTGTATGCTGTATGTTTGACTATACAGGTTGATTCGTTTATATACACACTAAATCAAAGTTATTTTTCTGAATGGCATATCCAAGACAAGGGGATCCGCTCTCAACCGACTCGTTCAACTTGATTTTGGAAGCAGCAATGAGAGAAAGCAAAATCCAAAAAACTGGATTAATTTTCCATAATAAAGAGAAATATATTGCGTACGCAGACGATGTCCTTGTGCTAACAAGTTCAAAAAAGGAACACTTTCCAACGTTTGAGAAGGAGGCGACTGGTGATAAACGAAGAACAAACTAAGTATATGGAAATGCGAACACAAATAGCAAAAGAAAATCAAAATATAAGGATGAAAACACGAGGAAAGGAGTACATGTTTGAAAAAGTTAATGATTTCGAGTATCTGGGCGTAACAATACTAAGCGATGGTAAAGGAGAAAACGAAATAAACAAAAGAATTTTAAAAGGTAACAGAGCTGTGGGGTCACTAATGAGAATGTTAAAAGCAGTCCGAGTATTTGAAACGATGCCACGACCAGTAGTGCTACATGCAAGCGAAACATGGAGTATGAATAAACAACATTTTTGTGTGTTAAGTCAATAAACACTTTGTTTAGTTGAAACTTATTGAGAAAAATTGGATTAATTCTAGCAAAATATGCCATTAAAATACACAATTATTAATAACAGGAAAACGAAACGAAATAGGTGCAGAGAAACCTAATACTACTCGTTGCAGAATTTGATTCTGTGTATCATGATGTAAAAATATACAGAGTGTTCCATTTAAGAAAATTGAGTTTTGGACAGTTAAACATAATGAGGTTCGAGACCATATTGCCATCAAACTGAAAATTGTTCAGGGATAATTAGGTTATGATTTAAATGCCAGAGGATTATAACTTTCAAACGATTTTTTACATAAGTCTGAAGATATCTCAAAATCGGTTACAG
Organism: Osmoderma eremita; assembly: GCA_031763485.1. NCBI lineage: Eukaryota > Metazoa > Arthropoda > Insecta > Coleoptera > Scarabaeidae > Osmoderma > Osmoderma eremita. The sequence goes on along the minus strand of JARFOC010000408.1, from coordinate 13,881 downwards.
TTAGGTATAGGGAAAGCTTAACATTTTGTAGAAACAGAATTTGCAATGAAAATTATAATTATGGCAGTGTACTTATTTTCAGAATGTTTGTATATTTCCGTCCGCAAAAATATTTTAATAGGTCACTCAACTTGTATATAACTTGTATATACTGTGTTATTTTTGGAAATAAAAAAATACATGCCAGCTTTATAAATATTTATGTTAACACATTTTTTACAGCAGTACCTACTATAAAAATGCCAGCGCCAGAAGGTGCGTTTCTTGTAGAGAATGACTGTTACACTTCCACATCTACAGATGTTAGTTCTTTGAAAGAAAGGGCACAACATTTAAGTGAACAAAATGGTCTTACTTCCATAGCGGACTACATTGCAAAACAAATTAAAGAAATATATCCACCGCTGGGTGGTTATAGACATAAAAACATAAATATGCACAGTTACGCAATACCCACTTGGTTGCCTAAAGAAAATAAGAGAAACAAGTTCGTGACGAATACAACGCAGTAGTATATTTCTAGAAAAGTAACATACATTGCTGTAGACTTGGGTTCTTTTGAAATATCTCGCTTTTATTTCTCCTGTATTAAGGTGAATCTTTTAATTGCAATAAAACATATTCCATTACATAACGACAATTTATTTTCACGAAGTTCAATTTAGTAATAAAATTAAAAGCAATTATAAATGCCCCTTATTTGATTAATTAGAAACAAGCACAAGTGCTGCTATTTAAATTATTTGCGCTTGCCTTCTTTAATTTTCTGTTGCAATATTTTGAATTTAAAATAGAAAATACCCTTACCACCTTGTTGAGTAAACAACACCACTAATAACATTAATCATTAATGTTATTAGTAGTGTTCATTTCTGAGGTTCATTTCTCTGTGGTTTTCTGCTGAGGATGACAACTTAGTTGCCGAAATACGTATTCAGAGTTCTTTACTCAACAAGGCGGTAAGGGTATTTTTTATTTTAAATTTATTTTAAGCCACC
>JARFOC010000408.1:0-12783 GCA_031763485.1 Osmoderma eremita | reverse complement strand
CGTATTCTCGAAACACGTGTCGTCCCGAATTAATTAATACTTTGTGCGGGAGGAGTAATCCGAACAGTGTGTTTATTTTGCTGCCCCGCAGTCCTTGCTATCTTTACTTCGATATCCTAATCGATAATAAAAATTATTTACAGTGTCTAGCATTGCAAGTGTTATATTATTTGAAATATTAACCAACTGATCTTGCCGTTGTTGTAACTTAGTAGGACGTGTATTTTCATGGGCGGTAAATTTTTAAATGGCACCATTAAAAAATAATAAAAAATAAAGTAATAAAAAATAAATAATAAAGAAGAGAGATCTGGAGAACAAGTTAAACAAGAAATTCTATCAGAATGAGTACCAATCCATCGATTAGGAAATTGTTCTTGAAAATAATTTCTTACAAGGAAACTATTGTGGGCTGGGTATCCATCCTGTTCGAAGTACACTCTTTGTAGATAAATGCCAGGGATTGCCTGTATGGTTTGTATATTATGGTACGTTATTTCGCAATAGCTGTAAGTACTTTGTGCTGTTTAAGACGCCGTCAATAAAAAAAGGTCCTGCTATATGACTAACCAATAATTTAGCCCATACATTTAAGCTGTGCCGGTACTGACTGCAGAAAGGTATACTATACTATGTTCATTTTGTTTTGACAAGTATCGTAGGACAGATGTATTGTGAGCGTGAGTTGTAGGAAAAAAATGATTTGCAAATAAAAAATATGTTTTGAAGAAAATGGTCACTCCTCTTAATTCAGCTGTTAAATATTCGTAAACCTGCATTCTTCTAGATGTGTGATCTATAATTTCTGATGTTTCGATATTTTGAAACTTTTCTCCGAATGATACAAATTCAGCATTTCAATTTTTTCCTTTTTGGGATACTCCGTCATTATGTTTGATCTGCCACAAGCAGTATTATATAGCATATAGCATATATATTATATAGCTACATGTATTAAATGTTCAATGAAAACTGCCTAGCGTCAGTTATCTATAGGTGTGGTGCCGTATGGTGCGTGCCTGTAGTATTTCGTTACCACACGGACACAGTGTACCTATATATATTCCTCCAAAAATAATTTCAAGGAATCAGTTCATTATTTTAACTTCAAACACACCTGAAATACTTAATGAGGGCATAACCTAGTTTATAAGTATAAAATCTTATTGTGATTTTGATTAACTATTAGATTGTAATATCTGTTGTATACTCGAAAGAGGTTTCAAGTTCTATCTGAAGGCCCTGTATGTAACACAGAGTTCCGAATTTCATGCAAAGCTAAAGCGCGAGTACCAACGAATAGAATTCCATGGCGTTCCATGTGTTATCGAACTCGAACAGGTAAATTTTTTGACTACATACTTCCGTTGAAGTATGTTAAAAAAACAATTTCCAACCATTCCAATTACGTACATTCTGTCCTTTATTGAGCCATCCTGCCGCTCGCGTTATAAATGTGCGGTGAGGTGCGTTTTCGAAAACGGGAAATATGCGAAACAGGAAATTTTGTAACATCACGGGAGCTCGACCATGCGGACGCGATATATGTACAGAGGTATGTATGTTTGTATGTATGTGTATATAATCGTGGGTAAAACCAGGGCAATCACCAGGAAATAAAAGAATATACTTCTGCGTTCGTTGCTCGGTAATCGTTTATTGTTTGAGTAATGATTCGATTAGGTATGTATCAACGAGTAGATCGGATTAATAATGGCGCGGCATCGATTAACCGATTGTTGGTAATTTAATGCGAACATACTTTTGTACATAATTGTTTGTAATAGAAAGTGAAACTTTGAAAATATTGCTGGCACGCATCAATATCAATGTATTTATTCCATTAGCAGGGCGAGGTTGATACACAGATGTGACGTGAACTCCAAACGAAAACAAATAGTTCCTGTGGACGGAATATCAATTTTTACAGGTGAATGGACAGATAATTCGTTGTCTACTGAAGATAGTACGTTTTCAGTTAAAATGGCCTTCGAGAGGGGAGGTGCATGTAGCAAAGAAATCGACAGTTCCTGAACTGAAGTTTGTTGTATGATTTTGGATGTTTTTGGTTAAACTGTGGTCTCTGAGATGCTTGCGGCAAACAAGCCGACAACTGAACTGAAAAACCCGTGTTCTCGAAGAAACTATAAGGGTATCTACTATTGCAGTAATATGCGAGTACAGTGTTGCCAAATGTATGTTTCTTTCAAGGGGTTCCAGGAAACATATGAAGCGTACAGCACTACACGTTAAGAGTTTCGATTCAGAACCGTACAAAAAATGTGGTTGCGTGTAACTTTTGGAGGCAATTTATATATACCTTGTATAGACAAGATATTTGGTTAATTGTTCTGTTAGCCAATTATTTATTTAGCCATGTAAAATATTGTATATATTATACAGGGTGTTTACGATCTTGTGATTTTATTTTCAAGGGGTGATTAAACATCTTAAAATAAGATCATTAATGTAAAAATATCTTAACAAAGTTGCATAATAAGGGAGACATAGATGTTTAAAAAAATTGTAATTTTTATTATTTTTAATTTTTAAGTGGTGATTAACCACCATAAAAAAAGGTTTTTAACGCGGAAACGATTGATGAACAACTTGTGCAAAGATGTAAGCGATAGGTTATTAGTGAATTTCTTGCTGAGTACGCTGATGTCTGTAACCTTTTCCATCTGTCAAGCTGTTTCATTAGTTGTCACTGCATTGCTGGTTTGAATTAAATTTTTCCGAATAAATCCTAATAAAGAAAGTAAAAATGATCCATCGCACCAACAGTGAATACGTTGAACATGTTGTTCATTTATGGTGAAGTACGCCAGAATTCTGCTGCTGTAAGTCGATTGTACGCTGAGCGGTTTCCCAACAGGCCAACACCTATTCCACAAAAATTCACCGCTTTAGTAATCCGTGCACGAGAAACTGGTGTACTGCGAACACGTCAAGGTCGAGATAGTGGTCCTGGCCGATACCAACGAATTTTGGATGCCGAAGAAGAAGTCTTAAACCTTGCCGAAGAAGATCCTTCTAGTAGTACCTACTCGAAAAATATCTCGCCAAATAAATGTATGGAATCAATTTTCTGGAGAACACTGCGCGATATTCAATTGTATCCTTTCCATATACAAAAAATACAGGCTTTACAACTTGAAGATCATCCTTTACGTTTACAGCTTTGCCGATGGTTTCTACAAAAAAAAAATAGAAATTCCAAACTTTTCTTCCATTGTATTGGCGACTGATGAAGCAACGTTTATACGTAACGGCAAAACTAACTGTCGTAATACTCATATTTGGGCTGTGGAAAATCCACATGCTGTTCGTCGTAATCATTTCCAGCATAGATTTTCGATAAACGTTTCGCCGGACTAGTCAACGGACAACTTATTGGCCCATTTGTGTTGCCAAATTGAATGATTGGATATGATTATCCCCTGTTTTTGCAAAATCATTTCATGGAACTATTGGAATAAGTTCCTATGAATGTACCTCGACAAATGTGGTTTCCTCACGATGACGCAGCGCCGCATTTTAATCGTTTAATTCGCCAACCTATAGATTGTGTGTTTGAAAATAAGTGGATTGGTCGAGGTGGCCCTATGTCATGGCCTCCTCGGTCACCCGACCTTAAACCCCTTGATTTATACTTTTGGGGCGTTGTGAAGACCATGGTATACACCAACGACATAATTGATTTAGATGATCTTCGTAATCGCGTTGAGGCAACTGCGGCGACAATTGGACGGCAAGACCAAGGCCTAGTAAATTATGCCAATTCATGGATACGTCGAGCGAGACTTTGCGTTGAACAACACGACGATAACTTTAAACAAGTACTGTGAAGTGGATTCCAAGAAGAAGATTAAAAAAATCATTTAAATTAATATGCTTAATCACCACTTAAAAAAAACTACAAAATTTTTTTAAACATTAATATCTCTCTTGTTATGTAAGATATTTAATGACCTTATTTTAAGATGTTTAATCACCGCTTGAAAATAAAATCAACAAAATCTGTCCAATAATATCGGAACTTTTGGAAGTTTATTATTACCATTTGCAATTGTGAAAAAGGACTTCAGGATGAATTTTTCAAGTAAAAAATTAAAAATATTTTTTATTCCCATAATTAGTAATGTAATTAGTATATGATTATCTAAAATAAAATACATTTCTTCAAATTCCCACAAAACCGTGCAATAAACGCGCTAAATATTCAATTCGATTTCTTTCTCTTACAAATATCCTATCGCAATAATTTTCACAATTTATGCATATAATTATTACCGCTTGAAAGCAAGAGTACGAATGACGAAACCGATCAATTCATTCTTGATCAAGGGCACACGTAACTACATAAGTGCTGGAACCCGTTTTGAATACAGAAGCGCTAAAAAATTAGCCTAGAGAGCATGTGCATTGCCAAACGTTCCAATTACAAATTAATAACGCGTTGTCGTGCCACTTACCTCTGTGCCAGTTTTAAACTCGCTTGAACTGTTGCGAAACCGTACTTTGCGTGCAAGAGAGCTTTTGGATTCGGCTTGCTGAAGGCGGCTACTCGACTAGCTGCCTCTTTAGGGTCGAGATGTAGTCCTGCAAAATAAGAGCGTAGGCTATTGCATCGATTTATGAAATATTTTGGTTAATTGCCAACATAAGAGGTGTTAAATATTTAATATTTAGTAGTCAGTACATCTTGTTAGTAACCAAACAATGTCAAGTGGTATTTAAGCATGCACTAGACAATATTAACCTTTTTAGTGGAATCACTTAAAAATAGTTGATCTTTCACATTTTCCTTTTGGCCATGTGCTTAAAACTTGCATAGATAGTGGGAATTTAATTAGCATAGACTTTATTGATTTATTAATTTAACAATAATAGTGTACGAAGAAAAAAAACATGTAGAGGAGAAGTTCACCTAACCTAAGGGCGCCCTTTCTAACCTCAAAATATGTGAGGGTATACCAAACAAAACAAACGACTGTGATCAAACCTCAGTAAGTTAGTATTGAACAGAGAGTGCCGGTTCAGATAGGTGTGAGATCATTGCAAGTTGAGTAAATAGAGCTTTAATTTCACCTTGAAGATTGCATGGAGTAACATTTTAAGGGTGTAGTAAACATTGGCAGTTGTATACGAGAATATTTCGTATATGGTGGTTTTCTGTAATGAAATTGTAAGAGTCTGTGGGTTAAGTTAAATTATGTATCTGCGATCTTGACATTTCGGAGGTAGTTGGGAGTAGACGTCAGCAGCAAACCATGTATGAGGCATCCAAAGTGTAGAAAAGGAGGATCAGCCATATTCAACCACCGCAATTCAGACAGCTTGTGCTAAACATGATTCCTTCTTTTTAAGTCAAAAACAGAACGAATACAAGAATTTTGCGCAACTTGGATTCGATGTCGAGTCTCCCGATCTAGACACGGACCACAGACGAGATCGCAGTAGTTAAACATGGTCAAGATAAGCGAGTCACATAGCATTTTCCTAGTGTTAACATCCAGAAAGTCTTGTGTATGTAAACACCTAAGTATATCATAGGATTTCTGTATCAGCCTATTAATATGAAATATAAACCTCAAAGGTAATCAATCTCTAAACCTAGCTTTTTAGCTTTATCGGTAATAGTAAGTTTGTGGTCATAGAAGTATAAATATATGCTATTTATGGTCCCCTCTCGGGCTCTAGGATGTTCAAAAATCATTGCAACCTTCGATGGTTCTGGCGTAAACAATGTATCGAGAAAATTATATACAAATTGTAGATATCGTTATCCATACGCAATACACTTTCCATATCATCCGCATAACAGTACGATTCACAAGTTTTCAATACCTTACTAAAGTCAGCTGTGTAAAGGTTAAACAGTAGTGGACCCAATATGGAGCCTTGCGGGACCCCACATTTGATGACTTGCGCAGTTGAGACAGTATTGTTAAAATTTTTGTCCCTCTCTGCACCCCCGAGATAGGAACGAATGAATGACACTACACCGGCAGAAAACCCGAAATAACGTAATAATCCGCCCAGCAGCTCATAGTTAATTGAGTCAAATGCCATAGAATAATCAAGCAAGGTTGTGACACGGCTAGTATCAGTTGCTTGAAGTACATTATCAACAACTTTTAGCATGGCTCTAGCAGTTCCATAACCCCGTCCAAAACCTGACTGATATTTGGGAAGAATTTCAAAAGTATCAATGAAGACAAGAAATTGTTCGTTGACCAACTTCTCTGAAGAGATGAAATTTTTGAGATCAATAAGAGGATACAACAGAACCGACCATATTCGCAATGAAAGAGTGGGAGAAGAGCTAAATATCTTTGCCATTAATGATAGGATTCAGGATTACAAAGCACGATGGGCGGAACATCTGGACAGGTTACAGGACAGTCGGCTACCGAAGCTGGAAATGGCGTATAGGCCTAGAGGGAGAAGAGACGTGGGAAGACCTAGGACGAGGTGGAAGGCTAGGACAGAACAGGCCGCACGGCCTAACCCGTGAAGATGATGATGATGATGATGACCAACTTCTCCAGCATTTTGGACGAAACAACACTGATGGGTCTTAAGTCATTTAGAGCCTTGGGGGTGGTTACCTTTGTAACAGGGTATCGCATTATTGGAGAACCATTGAAGTAAGTGTGTACCTGTTGTAGAGTCGTATGTCGAAATATAAAATTTTCCTTGTTTGGTTAGGTAGATTTCGTTTTAATATATCTGTATATTGTACTTTTAACTATTTAAATATAAATGTAATAGAAGAAAATCGGTGTATGGATATATGTCTATAGCACGTGTAAAGTGCGACCTTGCAACGAAAGAAACTAATAAACTACCTGTTTTGTCAGCTTTGCATAGTAAAATATTCGCTCTAGCCAAACATTTTTTTTTAGAATCTAGCATCGTAAATTACGTACGACTAAGGCGAATGTGTCCTCATATAAAATATGTAACAATTTCTTCATAAAATTCGCTTTATCTTCTGTTTACTTCCCATACAAATGAGATCGCTTTTGATATTTTATAATTATATGAAATTGTTTAGGGATTGTAATAAGGTTGTATTCCTTCTAAGATAAAATATTTATTCTCCATTTACCATTACTTTCGCAAAAGTTGTTTGTAATTTAAATGTACATATGTTTGAAGTTCGTAAAGCAATAAAATATGCAAGTATCAATGAAAAGTGAAAGATATTTTGTCAATACCGACAGCTGGTTGTTTAAACATTACCATAAAGTATTCGTTTTAACACACATGGTTTAGGTATGTATAAGAAAATGTCTGAATTATGTTCCAACGGTCCGTGAAAATGTATAAATATTTACTAGTGAAAGTGTGGTATGCTGTATATGCCCCGATATGTGTTGTATTGACTGTGAGTCTGTGAAAATCCAGGCGAAAGTTTTCAGAAACGTTTTATGTCAGTCTGGTTTATATTTAGGACAGAATGGAAAATACGTATTGGTGTTATTGCCCGCGTGATTCAGGTATAGTATGTATCTGTTTTAGCTCTGGGAAAGCGTTTTAGCAATCACATTATTTTATGATCCATGTGGCAAATAAAATGTTCCTATTCCAGTTTGGTTTCACATATCGTGCTTTAATTGAGAAGGAAGTATACACTATTTATAAAATTATTATATTACATACGTAGTTATTATAGTAACCTGAACTTGCTTTTGAATTTTGTATATTGTTAAGTTGTGTTCTGTGTGGTGCATATCTCCAAGCGTTTAACATTATTTTCCTCCAGAGATTCTGCTGTAGATAGTTGCCGAAATATGTATTTGGAGTTCTTCACCCATCAAGGTTTATCACCTTTATTTTTACTATTGGGAAAGCATACTTGATAATTGTAGGGACATGTAAGTAAATTTTTTCATTACTCCTACGAAATGGTTGTCGGAAAAGTCAATGACGTACTTCTTCTATATTTTTAAAAGGCCATCTATTAATATGAGGAACAAAAATTAATAATATATTACCCGTTTTATTCGGTAACCTTTTAGTTCCTTTAGAGAACTAAAGAAGAGAGAGAAAAATTTTCACTCACGAAAAATTACTGAAACTCAACTGAAATTTAAGCAACGTGCTGATTACAACTTCATCTGAATTGAACCTTTGTACCACGCAAGAAAATTTGAAGAGAGCGAAACAAGTGGATGTCTGTAGGCGCGAGGTCAAAAGAGTATGGTATGTGTGGCATCACATCTCATACAAAGTCCAATAGTTTTTGTTGGCTGGTCAAACTTGTGTATCGTCCCCAGTTGTCGTGGTCGAATGCAACTACCTCACGATTAACGAGCTTTGTATCTTTCTGGGTGATGGAATCGTTCAAATTGTTCAATTATTGACAGTACACATTGGAGTTGATCGTTTATAGACACCACTTCAGTGAATATCTGACGTCAGTTTTCTACACTATTGTCTACCCAGATTTTTGCTTTTGTATGACCTTCATTCACCCATGTTTCATCCACATAATAAATTGGTCAAGCTTCCCTTTGTTTGGTTCCTTCGTAGCAGCTCAAAAAACACGACATCTTTAAAATCCCACCACACTGAGAGCATAACCTGCGGACATTTATAAGAGCAGAACTTCTACCGTAGATATCGTAAATCACCACGTTGGAACCAAAACCGTCTGCGCGCCATTTTGTTGTAAACAAACCATTTTCATCGCCAGATATTAGTCGCTTCGAGAAAGGACTACTTTCCTCACCTTTAATGAGGGTATTGTAGATCTTCCAACGGCGTTAAATGAAGTTTAAGTTCACTGGAATATAGAACTTTCTTACATATCTCGGCCTTTTCAGTTGATCGTGAACGTTTGAATGATGGAAGTTGAATGTATCTGTAATCTACAATGTCGTGTAACGTGCGCTTATTTTATTTAATGTTTTTATTTTGTCGTCGTCAATTCCGGTGGGCCTCCCCAACCACAGAGCGTTATTGAGATCAAAAGCACCAGGATGTAATTTCTTAAACCAGCGTTAGCACTCACATTGGCGTAGTGCAATGACACCATTAACTTTACGCGGCTTTTGACGAGCGTTCTTCCCTTCGCGGAAACGGTGAAATATGACGAAAATGTGAGTTTCGACTTATATCTTCAACTTACTATAAAATTTCCAAAACCCAGTCGCTCCATTTTTGTTCAGAATGAAGCTAGAACTGTGAGCTGCCAAATGGCATAATCATAACATAGATAAGAACTACTATAGTCTGTTTTTAAACCGGGATAAGCATTTTAAATTCTCCGCGTTAAAACCTGCATCTGCCATTGGTTGTTTCGCAATTAGGATAACAGACGAAATGAGAAATATTACAATAAATTTGACATATGGATGTCAAACCGTTGACAATTTTCGTCTCTGCTCTTGTGTTTTCCTTGTTCTATTGCCTTTTCAAACGTAAGCAAACCTGTTCTTTTATGAATAAAGTAGTGAGTAGTGTGCAAGTGCGTGCTGATACATATACATTTCCGTTCTTAATATGGATACTGAACTGACAAGTTCACTATCATATTTGCTTCCAAAACAACGAAAACGGTTAGATTTAGGACATTTATCGGTAGTTGAAAAGCAGTGTATTCTAAATATTTACAAGCAGCTGCGAACTGATGAAGTAAATCTTAGAAAACCTGCTATCATTTAGCAAATTAGCAAACACCATTGGTAAATTTTGACAGTTTGAATATTGCATGCGATTTTATAATATTCTGTTTTTAGGAGTTGCAAAATCAACAGTGTACCGGACCGTAAAGGAATATGATGAAACTGCTGCAGTTACACCATCAAAACACAGGGGAGGACGACCTGCTGTTACATATGATGAAGCAGTAAACAGTCTAGTCGGTGCGGCAAATTGTGCATGCTTTCTTCTACAATAACGAATTAGGTACCTACTTTGAACAAAATTTTGATTGAAATCAAGAAACGTCCTGATTTACCACAAATGTGCCGTTCTTCGCTGCACAAATTCATGAAGCAAATTAATTTCAAGTGCATGAAAAGGAACCGTAAAAGTATTCTTATAGAACGAGACGACATCGTTAGATGGAGACGAAAATATTTAACCTCAATTAAGGTGTTTGGAAGGGAAACTCGACCACTTTATTATGTGGATGAAGCATGGGTGAATGAAGGTCATACAAAGGCAAATATCTGGATAGACGATAGTGTAGAAAACCGACGTCAGGCATTAATTGAAGGGGTATCTATTAAGATTAAGAGGCCCGTCTGGAAAGAGCAAGAGGTTTATTGTTTTACATGTTGGATCTAAACAATGGTAAGAAAACTGGAGATTATCATGAGGAGATGAGAAGATGATGGTTTTTGAAATTGTTAGATGTAACTTGGAGTAATTGTTGTATTTCTGTGTTTTTGTGTGCTTTTATAACTTTTGTTGCGCTAGTTAATAATGATTATGATATGTGTACATCAATTATAATACTGTTCATGTGCAAGTTAATGTGGTAGATCAGCAATCCTTCAGTACGGATTAGGCTGAAGATCGCCTTGGATTTGTACCATCTTACTTTATATCTTTATTTATTTATTTATCCTTCTTATAATCCTTCTTATAATTTGTTATTGTGCTGGTTCAAATAAAAGTTATTATTATTATTATTTGTGACGAAAATTACCTGACAATGCAGTTATAGTCATGGACAATGGACAATGCATAATAATAGTTCCAAAAATGAAGTAGCAGCATTTATTGCAAAAATTTATCATGACTTTTCCGACAATCCAATAGATTCAACAAATCTTGTTTGTATTTTCCTTTCTTTCACCAGAGCATTATGAAAACCCTTAATTTGTATAGAAGCAAATCAAATAATAAAATAATTTTCGATTGATTAAGCTTCAATTGGATTTGTTGCACAAAAATCCTTTCGACACTGTCTCTTGTGGTGAAATAAGCGTAATTACTTAGATAAAATATAAACAAATTTATTCTATTGCAGAGTTTAATTCACATGAAGGTAAAGGGGGGTTCTGTTGAAGAAATTTGTAACAAAAAATAACTATAGGCAACTCAGTTGCACAGATTAATGATACGGTCCCGGCGTATTAGCTATTTTCGTCTTGTGACGTAGATCGCTTATTTGTCTGTTTAAAGCTGGCCATAATTTTACGGTTAATTAAGCAAATCACGTTGTAGATAAAAAGTATTAGTGTAATATGATCAAAGTGGTTTATGTGCAAATTACATTCAATATTTTGTAAAATATTTTATATTCTTGGCATTGGCTTTGTTAAGAAGCTATCAAAATGACTTAGAACTTACCCATTTTATAAAGTAACGGTTCCTTAACGAAGTAGAGCTCGTGTAATTCTCTAAGCCCATCCCTGACAGCATTGTCGATAGCTCTCTGCTCGGCTTCCGTACCTTCGTCGCTGGGGTTGTCGTTTTCCGCTGTCACATCGTTCTCCGAATAGTTGTCTTCACCCCTACGATCTCCCTCAATAGCGCCGCTACCACTATGAACAATTCTCGTTTCGATCGTTAACAGTGGAGACGGTGTAGCGGCAGTAACAACAGCGGGAGGTCGATCCCCTTCGACACTTTCACTGCCTTCTGCCGTATTTAGATGATGATGGTGTTGATGTACGTTTTTCTCGTCGTTCGTCGGTCGATGCTGTTGTCCGGCTTGCGTCACGTCGACATGTGAATTTTCTTTTGTCGTGGCCGGTTGCCCGCCGTCCGCAAAGTCACGGTCATCGTATCGGTAAGTACGTTTCAGTCTGGTCGCGTAATTGTCCGCGTAGTCGGTGTCATTGTCCGAAAAATTCCGGTGCGGTTTCGTCAGTCGCGTAAATTTGATACCGGCCAGCAGTATCAAACATGTCCGAAGCGTTTGCGTTCTGGAACAAAAGACAGCGACGTTATTTAAATGCGTTTGTGTTTTTAAGATAAATAAATATTCTTCATCAAGTAATACAATATTTGTAGTAGTAATTAATTAATTATTAATAATTATTATGGAGCGTTGTATAATAATAATAATAGTAAACTTTATTATAGAGACAAGTCATGAATGCATGATAAGTCGTACATAATAAGTCATGAAACAAAAAAAAAGCGAAAAAGGAAAAAAAGGGAAGCCTATGTGATTCTGAACCATAATAGCTAAAATAATACTACGACGTCTTGAAGCCAAGGAAAAGTAAAGAAAGCTTTTAGAGCAAGCTAATCGCTGAGGCTATTGTTAAAGTAAACAAAAGAGAAAGAAAAAAAAGTTAAAAGATATTGCTAAAGTGAGAGAAAACTGTTATAGTTCATTCAAGGAATAAAATAACTTTTCCGATAAAAATAATTTCAATTGGCTTTTCAATTTTGTATAAGTACTACATTTTCTAATATTGGCCGGAAGGCGATTGAAAAAGGTGATGCCAAGGCTGTATGCTCCGGACTGTGTCATAGTTAACGTATACTGTGGTAAGTAGTAGTAGTAGTAACGTTTATTGATTCAAGGGTTCAAGGACAACAGAATCAGTCAGGACAAAGTGAAATAAAAATAAACTAAAATAAACTAAACTAAGGCGCCTGTATAGCAGCAAATACAAACCTAAACTAAGAAAAACCTAAATAACCTAAACTAATAATACACAAATCCAAAAACGAGCAGTTAGAGCGACAAATATATTAAACAGGATCAAAGAAAAAATTCGTCAACAGTTAGTGATTAAAAATTTCTTGACTGTTTGTTTAAAATTAAGGCATTCCTTAAAATGAGATGGTAATTTGTTA
>JARFOC010000406.1:157510-172026 GCA_031763485.1 Osmoderma eremita | reverse complement strand
AAAACAAACATGGGATAATATAGTGGGAAAAATTCTAAAGAAGAAAGGATCAGAATGGAATGAAGCAAGAAAACTGAGAAGCAATAAGAAGGAATGGATTTATAAAGAATTAATGAAAAAGATTAGGTTAATTAGCCACCCTACACCCAATGGGTATAAGGGAATGACTATATATATAGTTTTAAATTATCTATATTTATATTATGTCCGGCTTTTACCATATGTTCCGCACGCTAGATATATCTGCTCTCCCATATCGGTACTGCGAAATATGTTCTTCATAACTGGTTTCGATAGACCTCTTTGTCCGTCCAATGTAGACTTTCTCACAATCTCCACATGCAATTTCATAAATTCCCGACTTTTGTTTCATTTCCGGTTTGCCTTTAGGATTTTTAAAAGATTACGAAGTGTGTTGAACGATTTATAACCGATTTTCATATTTTCGTCTTTTAGGACTCGGCTAATTCCGTTAGTTATTTTATGAAAAGGTGTTATTAGAAATTTATTTTTGTCGGGGGATTCTATCGGATCTTCTTAAAGACGCGTTCAACATCTACAGAGAAGTAACCATTGTGTCTTGCAATGTTTTTAATATATTTTAATTCTTTTTCGAATCTGTTTTGACTTAACGGGAATTTAATTAATCTATTTACCAGGTAATTAATCGCGAACATCTCCTGTTGTTGACAGTGGTTTGAATCTGCCATTATGAATCTATCTATGTTGGTTTCTTTTCTGTATATGTCTATTTCTAATTTACTGTTATTCTAAATTACTAAACTATCTAACATAGGGAGACGATTGTTCATTTCTTTTTCCGCTGTGAATTTAATCCAATCAAATCGCGAGTTTAATTTTGTTAGGAAATTTTCCACCGTATATTTTGTGGTATCAAATATCGCAAATATATCATCCACGTATCTTAGCCAAATTCTCAGAAAATAATCGTGTATACTATGTTATTTACGTATCATTGTGACTATGGGATTATCCTGTTGGTCATTGTAAATAAACAAATAAAGCATAGTACCTCTTTTTTTCTTCAAATACCAAATCTAGTAAAAAAAATTCATTACTAAACATTACACTCATTTCATTCGAGTTGGTTAGGTTTTGACTTGAGCATTTACCTGTTGGAATTTATGTACAACATGTCCACCGCATAAACGACCGAAAGGGAAAAAAACGAACATATCTAACAATTTACGACTTACAGGCGTGTAGGGCCACAAAAACTGTTAAACCGACGCAGCTCTCCCGTTAATTATAAAATATATACGCTGGGTAACTGGCTCGGCGTTGCGTGGCGTTACCATAAGGGCACCGATGCACCGTCGTTTCCACTCCGATCATCTTTTATGCTACATTATAGAGACGCACGCGGCCGCTATAGAGATACTTATACACCAACATACATATATCTGTTGTTGGGTAAGGTAGGTAGGTGAGCGAACCGTAGGTAACCCTTAAGGAGCTGAGGTAGAGGCAGGGACGCGGTTATAGGAGGGCCACAGGTACCCCATGGTTTTTAAAATATTTGTATCCCGAACCCACCGAATATCTCCCGTCGCGTTCTGTATGCCAGCCATTAATTTCGTGGTGGAAAGGGCACTTCGAGAGGAAAAATATATTCGGATCGCGGTTTAATTTCCATTAAATTCCTATTTTAATATTATATCTTGAATAATTACGACGCTCGGGTCTGACATCGTGCACCACGAGAAGAAAATAATTACACCGAACCGAAAGGAACGCGTTACGAGTTTACAAGGTGTACGAGATTAGAATTGTACGATGCTTGCGTGTACAAAGAATGAAATACAGGGTGGATCTGGTATAAATCATGAAGAATTGCCAGGTGATAACCATACTTATAGGAAGTGTAAAAACCGATTGATCATTAAAAAAAGCAGTATAAATTTTAACATACAAAACACATTTAGTCCGCGCCTCGTAGTAGGAGATATGCAAGATGCTTTCACTATACAGTTTGCGTCATAATCTCTCTGTCAATGAAGCTGCGAATTGCGTAAGATGTACACCAGTTTCCCACGTCTATTAATATTAGAAGAACTTGGAATAAATGTATGTAAAATGAAATAAAACATAGTACTACAGGTACAAAACCTTGTCCGGTTAATATAAGCAGATTAACCGGAAAAAAACTGCGAACGCTTTCCAGAATTTTTGAATTCATACTGTCACGGAATATGTAACGCTATTGTCACGGCATCTAGTGGCAGTTGTACAAGGCTTAGTTCAAAGTGTAAATGCGCGTTCTGATTGGCTCCTTGAATTTATGAGATTCAAACTCTTTCCATTTCCAGATGATTCTTATCGTTTCAGAAAATTTGATAATGGAATTTACTAGTTTTATCAGAAACCGCTTGAATTAATTAATTAGTTTACAATTGTTTATGTTTGAGTCTAAGTATAAAAGTGTGATTTATAAATATTACTCCCAGTTCATGCTAGTAAATTATTGTACGTGGTGTACTTTGAAATTAAGAGCTTAAGCATACATATATTTTGTTATACACTGGATTAATGAAATAAATATTACTATTATTATTACCAATAAAGTGAATTGTTGTAATTAAAGAGTGTTAATTAGTTGTACGGAACCCAGAGCATATGGCCGAATGTTAAATTCGTAACAATACATTACATATATTAGTAAATCACTCAGAATTACATAAATTTTTAAGACTATATGCAAGAAATATGAACGGAAAGATGAAGGCTCGTTCAATTTATATTAAAGTCTCATTTCTTTATCTATTTCACAGCCAGTTTTAAGTTGTATTCAAAAGAAAATGATAATTTATTATGTGTTCGAAAATATTAAAACAGAAAATTAAAAAGACTAAAAGCAAAATTAACTATAGATCGTCTCAACCTCCATATGCAGTATGGAATATAATAGCAACTTTTATCCCTTACTATCTATCTTTAGTTGCTGTCATTAGCACCATCTTCACTTCCGATTGCTATGTTGCAACTTACTTACATATGTTGGCGTCGGCAAAGTACTTATCTATCTGTCTATTAGCGTCAACTG
Source organism: Osmoderma eremita (assembly GCA_031763485.1). Lineage (NCBI taxonomy): Eukaryota > Metazoa > Arthropoda > Insecta > Coleoptera > Scarabaeidae > Osmoderma > Osmoderma eremita. Next base: position 168,962 of record JARFOC010000406.1, on the reverse strand, counting down.
CTGTCAATCGTTATCGTGTTAGTTTTAAAATACTTTTAGTTAAATTCCACGTTAATTTGTTTATATATATAGTTGTACAAATCCTTCCTTCAAGAATGCTTCCATCCTTTTCGAGCGTGCACTGGGTAATATGGATATTTTTCTTGATTTTTAGGAATTTTATAACCTATACATTTAATTACAGTTTTCATTGCATTAATGGAGCCTGTAGGGAGAAAACGGCGTAGGGGAGGAAAATTTAGCCTGAAGGAAAAGTGTGTGATTGCAAATGTTTTAAATTATTTTACTAAAACTATGAATGTGAGTGCTGCCGTTCAAGAAGCAAGCTGCTCAGAGCGTACAATATATACTATAAAACAGGATTACAAACATATGATGAGAACACGCAAGCACCTATTCGACGTAAAGTGTAGTCTTTTTATACAGAATATGCCACCTACATTAAATGCAATTCTTGCTGCTGTCAATGCTGATGATAATCTCCCTAACTTCAGTCGAGCAACTTTACATAGATGGTTACACGATATGAGTTTCGAATTTTGAAAAGTAGGACGTGAAAATATGCAATGCCCTTGGTGTAATAGTGTCTTACAACTACAGTAGGAATATAGTTGATTATCTAAAAATTCTTGTTTTGTTGTTAATGTCACGCTCTAGCACTTTTTGACGGCAAAAGTCTGTGGCATGTTAGTGAAAGCAACGAAATAATTTTACCATGTCAAGGGGTAAATGATTCTGAAACACTTGCGCTTTGTGAAAAAGAAGGTGGTTAATTATTTTAGAGAATTGAGATGGTGCTTTTGTAACAGATCAGAATGAGACTCATGATCCAATTGCTGCTATTATTCAGAACGCAGGTATACCGCTGTTATGATAATTGGCCATAAACTATCAGATTCCTGGAATCACTAATGTGTTGGTAGATGGGTGTCGCCGGTATCCACGTATTTGGTATTCTTATTTTGCTATGTTCGCATTTCCGTTGCAAAATTCGAATACGATATACATATCAGCGTATACCCCAAAAGTGAACGTTCTACAGTGCTAAGAACGACAATATATGTTGACTTATTGGAACAAACAAAATCTCATTATGAAGAACGTCAAAATTGACAACTAGTTTGCACCTTCAAACAAGCAACTCTACTGTACTACGTATTTTAATTTTAAAAATGCTAATGAAGAAATGTTAAAAATGCAAAGTATTGATACTGATCGATTAGTTACGTCAATGTATTTTACACAATTCCACTTTCATATTCCCTCGTATTGATTTTCCATAGGTAATTTTAACGAATTTCGATAAATTATAGTCGCACATTTTCAAATTTGATGGTCTCGTGCGACTTAAGGAGCGACAGTATAGCTTTTTTTGAATCAAGATTGTCGACCCAGAATTAATCATAGAATGGCCCCACCTCAGGTTTATTCGCATTTTTCTGGCCAGGATATACACATTCATAAACGTAAGACGTGTCGATGTCATCATTCACTTCACGAGGAAATTCGCTTTACAGCAACAGCTTTGAACCGAATATGTCGTTTAAAAACAAAAAAAGCTAAATCGATGTCCTTAGCCAGGTTGTAATTAGTAGCTTGTAGTGTTAATGAATATACTAAATAGGAATAAATCGTATCAGATTTCCAAGTATCTATTAATAAAATGAATTCTGCTCTACATTGTAAAATACTGATTTTGTGTTAACGCTTAAGCATTAAATTTCTGTTTTTTTAAATTTGTGTCAATATTATCAAACTTTTCGATCATATTGTATCTCATATACGGCGAAAGTACAAGAAACAACATAGTTAAATGAAAGAAAGAAAGAAAAAATAGAAAAAGTAAGCGTGGAAATAAAAATGGCAGGTATACACACAAAACCATACATATGACTTCTATACCGAGAAAGACGTGTTTTGCATACATATTGTACAAGTTTACATAGGCGAGGCACTTACTAGCTTGCCTACGATGTGTATGTATGCATGTAGTTATATTACAGTACCACTGTTGGCTGCGTTCGGCTAACTAACAAGTGTTCTTAAGGCCGCCAGACTGTTTGTCAAGTCAATAAATAATAATCATAAATTCTCGCGGTGTTTGCCAGCGGTCCCCGGTATACGTAAAATATTTTATTCTCAGCGGGTATGTGATGTGGAAGCTACGGACGGACAGATATAGATAATTTTATTTATATGGAGAATTTTAATTCAACCGCGATCGTCGGAAACCGTTTTATTTGTGGCAACGATGATCCTCAGACCCGTTTCGTACACGTTCTGCTCAAATACTACATGCATACGCGGATAGTATGCGGCGAGGCGCAAGAATTTTTTCCGCGAATTTACATAAAGGCGACGACCATCATCTCTCCGATTCGTTCGCGCATTTTACAAGGCAAATTAAAGAGAAAATATGTACATACATATATAGTATGTAGCAATACAGAAGTATATTATAACCAATCTACAAACTAATAAAATTTGGGTTAAAAGAAAAACAATGAAATGAACTAGAAAACATCGGATGTCATATATTTTTATATTTAGCAACTTAGTTGCCAAAGTATCTATCTGGATTTGTTTGTTCGTTGAAGTGGCTGTGGTAGGTTGACCAAATGACCAGATTTTTCGGAATTTATCCTTATTTTTGTTAGCTATAGATGTACATACCATAAATACCAGACAACAGCATTTTCTTTGTTCAGCTAAGCACAACACTATAATATATGAAAAAAGTCTCGAATATATAGGTTGTCAACTTTTTAACAAACTTCCCTATATAGATATAAGAGGTTTAACTAGTACAGTAAAATTCAAATCAACAGTGAAACGTCTATTCTCTGGAAGATTTCCTTAACTATTAATTCCATTAATTTGAATTTTTGTTAGTATATAAATTTATATTTTCCTTTGACGTGTTTCAGGCATGTTTATCAGTTTTATTGTACATGGTTTCTGAAAATAAAGGATATATTATTATTATATACAATTAGCCCTGCTTTCTAACGACGCGTCTTGGAGTTTCCTTTAAAAGCTGTAACAATGGACATGATGTATCGGGAGCCCTCTTTGTGAGAATAAAAAAGGCGAGAAAGTCTCCGACGTCTTGGTCATTCTACAATATGTATTTACATAAATACACACGGTGTAACCTTACTGCTACGTGTGTTATGAATATGTTTCGAACGCCACGGCGACAGCTCCCAGACACATAACAATGCCTTAAATCCAATGCGTTGCGATATAATTGTTTTCGTTATTTCTTTTACGGCGTCTTTTCGTCGTTATATTGCGGAATTAACGGTCGACCGACTGGAAATTATGAGCATATTTTCGGCATTGTTTTGAGAGACGTAAGGCGAAACGGGTCTTTTCTCCTTTTATGATTTGTTTCTAGCGTTTGAACCCGTACACGTTTTACGGAGCTCGGGTCGCCGCAATAAAACTTAAAATAGCACCCGACATAGGAAAGTCTAGGCGTTGTGTTATTATATAGTTGCTGTTATTGTGAATGAGTGCTGGTTGTGGAATGCGAACCACCGTACGAAAAACTGTCGACAGATTCACCATTTGGCCTGTTTAAGTGCGAGGAAAACATATATTTATTAAGATTTAAGATGTTGATGTTGTTGCGATACGAAAAAAACATGTTAACATAAAATTTAATGCACTACGGTCACCTGAAAATAGGACACCGTGTATTAATTTCTGGAACCTCCACCTTGCGTTGCTTTCTTTTCGAATTTACGACTTGTTTTACGACACTTACGAGCAGCTGTAAAAGAATTTTTCTCTGTCATACCAAAAGTATGCAACTTTATTTCGTTTATGTTTCTTGAATAAAATTATATACCTACAATGTATTTATCCAAATATTCCAGTACACAGGATGTTTAAAAATAGAGGATATTTTTCATTGAATTCTTAGTTGAAATCACAATTAAAACTTTGTGCCTTGCCTTTTCTTATGTTTCCACAACGCTTGGATTAAAAATAACTTTAGCGATGTTTCTCCCACACTATATAAAGTTAGTAATTTTTTGTTTTAAAAATGCTTTCTCGTTTGTTTGCAATATCACTACCATCGGAAAGTTTGGAAGCAGTTACATTTTTTGATTATGAGATACAGATATGGAACTTAAACAAAAATAGTTTAAAAAAGAAAGAAAATTTTACATAACAGAATAATTATTTCAATAATTTAAATAGACCCCAAGAGTGCTGTAAACTGAATTTTAATTAATGAAGAAATAAGATTATAGGTTCAGTACAGATAAGTACAATAAACGAAACTTTTCGATGGTCGTGTATGTAGGCAATAATCCATTAGCGTATTCTGACAGTTTACTTATCATCTGCCTTTACTATTTATTAATATATTCGTTATTTTCCTCGATATTCGTGTATGACGTAAGTTGTTAAATATATTGCAATAATGGTCACTTTAATACATCACAAAATAGTGCAACCCTACTGGTTTCTTTCTATAATTCAGAAATGCAAGTCTATATTAGCAATACAAACAAGTTTAACTGTTAACTCATGTACTTTACAGTTGACAATTGGTAAAATTACATAAAATATTGATAACGAAATGTGGATAGTGGATAATTTGCAAGATGACATTAAAGAATTTATTATTCATGTAACAGATTCGTCATCACCTGAAGATCAAACTGGTTCATGGACTGACTAAAAGTTGAAACAAGACATATGTGTATGTGTAATTGCTATTCCTTCCTTAAATATTATTGTATTATATGAGGATTTGTATGGTTCCAGCTATTTTTGTTACAAAAGTGGAAACTATTATTTGTTAAAGGATTATATACTTTACTTGAAATTTGATGAATTGTATAATACCCAAATTCCTAAATAAATGTTCGAAATATAAATTACGTTAATGTTGAGTAATAATAAAAAAAATTATGGACTCTTTCACTGATTTTTTAATAATAAAAAATTATGTTTTTTTTTTATATTTTAACTGTCAGACACCCAACTAATGGAACCGAAACTAATAATGTACAGCTGATTCGACGATTTGGCAACCGTGTATCGAATTCTCATAAGCTCTGTACCTACTGCATTCGGAGGTTGAAACGATCTATAGTTGTGTGTTAGTGCTTCTTTCTGTAGATGAATTTATATCTATAACCGATTTCTACAGCGAAATGATTGATCTGATTATCGATTATTGATTGAACTGATTATAGCATGTATCGCATATCGAAAGCCCTGAGAACTATAAGGGGTGATCACCGATAGCTGTTTAGAATGAATTTCCTTTCACATCGCGACGATCACCGTTATTTGAAAATGATCGCTTATCCGATGACTAGTCGGTAGGCAATTAAGACAATTTTGAATTTAATAATAGTAAGCTTTTGGAAAATTGAACATCTAGATAAACAGGATAGTAAATTATGCACTAAGATTAACCATTGAATGGTCGAACTTCATGGAAAACTAAAAGACCCTCTTAGTGCATTCTAATATACCGCGTATCAGAAATCTCGAACGATCTTGTTATGGAATTCTCACACGAACCAAATGGGTTCATTCAATTGAAAAGCTCTCATGCCTAACGGCTTAACGGCTTAGCGTTCGGTTATTAAGATAATAATAGAAAGGCGTTTGAACTTGCATAAATGACGTAGGCAGATAATATGGCTAGATTATCAATTTTTTCCGCAGAGCAAATCTCTTGTCGATTCTAGAAAATCGATGCTGGGAGATCATACTATTCGAATCGCCTTGCGATCTTGCGTACAATTGTATAGAATTTAAAATTCATCCGTTTTTAATGGACCCTCCTTAAGATATCGTAATATTCAATTAATATTTCAATGCTACATCAATTTTGAAAGTTGCCGATTGTCATTTTGAATAAATAATTCTGGATAATATTAATTGTTGCTTTAGCTGTTTCCTGGCGTTTAGTTAATTCCATAATGAGAGGTTATTCGATAGAAATAACTGACAATTATCAAGTAGCGGTGGCATTTAAATTGCCTAATTTTATACGGGAACACGTTACGGACTGACATCACGGTTTCAACGTCTTGGAGGCAATGTTTCAATCTACTCGAGAATTCTTCGTTCGTGTACGTGATTGGAATAATTTATATTAGATCTTGACGAGTGTGAAATAGTAAGGGCGATACAATTGTTTCTTTTGTGACTTGTGCTTAATATAGAGATACGCAAAATCAGTCGAAAATATTAATAGAAATATTTGTTATTTCATCAATTTTGTTTTAAAAATAATAGTAATAATAATATACGTCTATTTGTCCAACGGTTACCAATTATATGACATATAAAGAATATAATACACACAAACATTTGCATAACAGATGTTTAATTGTAATTAATTTTAAAAGATAAGGATTTTAGAAACCGACATTGATTTGTTTCCAAAGCAAATTGGTGGCAGATAATATGCCATACGGTGACCAAATCTGCATACAATATTCAAGACAGTAAAGTGGCAGCCTCTGACTTCAATACAGTTGTTGCTCCGTGCTTGTGCACTTGTGTTTACTTTCAATTTTAGTTTTTTTATTTATTCCTACAGCGAACAGAACCAGGTATGTTAGTTATTAATTATTGTTTTAAATGTTATTAATATTTAACCCTATTATTTTAGAATGAATAAACCGAGTACAAGCTGGAAAAAAATTAAAACTTATCATTATCACAGTGAATTGGAAGAAGATTACTTCTTTACTAAATGTGTGTTTTATTTGCAATGCAACAGTAGCTTTGCCTAAGAAAGCAAACGTTGAAAGACATTTTCTAACAGTTCATAAAAACTATGAAGAAGATTATCCACGTGCTTGTTTTGTTTGTTGTTTGTTTGTTTGTACTGCGTTAAGAAATGCCAAAATGCAACAACTGAAGGCAAAATTAACTGCACAACAAAATAGTTTTTTCAAATACAACACGAACTCGAAGACTGCTACGATTGCCTCATTCAAAGTTGCTGAAACTTTAATTAAACATAAGAAACCGTTTCAAGATGGGAAAGTATGGAAGGAGGCTTTTATTAAAGCTGGTGAAGTGTTCTTTCAAAACTTTAAAAATAAATCGGAAATAATGGCATCCATCAAAAATATGTCGTTATCGCGAAATACAGTTATGCGTAGAACAGAAGGAATTAGCAAAATCTTGAAGATATTTTACATGAAAACATTAATATTATTACTATAGTTTGACGAATCAACTCACTACATCGGCACTGCATAATTATGTGTTTTTATTCGAATGGTTTTCGATGATATGTCGGCCACAGAAGAATTATTAACAATTATTCCAATGCATGAACGCACAAGAGGTCAGGATATCTTCGATTTATTTAAAAATTATGTTGCACGTACAATTTTTCCAATTTGCAAGTTGGTATCAATAACCAGTGATAGGGTTCCGGCAATGATCGGTAATTAAAGTGGTTTTATTGCTGTGTGTAAGGTGATGATGACATTCCAAATTTTATGAATTATCATTATATTATACATACTCAAGTGCTATGTTCAAAAGTATTGAAATTCGATCATGTTATGGGTGTTGCATTTAAAATAGTAAATTCCATAAGATCTAAAAGTTTGTCACGTCGTCAGTTTCGCGCTTTGCTGAAAGAATGCGGCGATGAACACAGTGAACTACATACTGACGTAATAAGTCGTGCTACATTTTTAACGAGATTTAGAGAACTTCTGCCCCAAATATGCTCATATTTACAAACTAAAGGTGATTCATATCCACAATTAAATGATCAAGAATGGCTTCTTGATCTTGCTTTTTTCTGCGATGTTATTTGAAAATTACACCAATTAAATCTGCAACTACAGGGTAAAGGTAAAACAATAATAGACATGATAAGCATTTTGAAGTCATTTAAAGAGAAACTAAATATGCTTTCAATGCGATTAAAACGTTGTGATTTAAAGCATTATCCAAATCTGCCTGATGAGTGTAAAAATAAAAAGAATCTTACTTACATCAAATATGCCGATATTATTGCACTGCTTCGAAAAGAATTTGAAATAAGATTTCTAACATTAAGTGAACTTGAAAATATTGCCAGCTTTTGTCATGCCCATATAATGACAACATCGATGTTAAATGTGAAGCTCAGAAACTAAACAACTTTCTCGGTACTACAAACTTAGCATGCTTGGAAGAAGAAATAATAAATATTAAATGCGACATAAATCTTAAGTCACTGGTTTCAGATTGTAATTTTTGGAAACTGATAAATAAAGATAGATATCCAAATATTTGAACAATTGTTGCACGTTTCAATAGCTTCTTTGGATCAACATATTTATGTGAATCCGCATTTTCATTTATGAATGCGATCAAGACAAAATATCGATTGCAATTAACAGATCGACATTTGGAATCACGTTTGAGAATGGCCTTAAGTTCATATGAGCCAAATTTTGAAAAACTGCACTTATGCAATGTCAGGTTTCGTACAATTAAACATTTTTATTCATTTGCATACTAGGTCAGAACATGTATGTTCCCCAGAGATCATGGCTCTGCACGTTAAAATTCATTAACAAGTTGTGTGATAAATTAAATACAACAGTATACCTGATAAGAAGAATCGTTGATCTAGCTAACATTGACACAGCAAAATTGATATATTATTGCAATCTTTATTTATTGATGAATAACATTGTTTTATAATGAGGAAGTATGGGGTTTAGCAAGAGGATATTTTTGAATACAAGAGAAGAAGTTAGCAGTACCGAACACTATTTCAAGACCGTAAAAATCTTGGCAATCCCGTCATTTATATATTTATAATTGTTCACTTTTTGTGTAAGTTAATTTAGTAAACTTCAAAACACGATCAGAAGTTCATAGCTATCCAACCAAAAATTACACATCAAATAATTAATTAACTCTTTCTTCTTTAACTCAACAATCATAAAGATGTTTATTATTTAAACATGGAAGCTCGGTAAGGTGTTAAAAATAATTGAAAATCATCATTTATGGAAACTAGAACTAAAATTTAACCACCTCAGTAAGTAAACGACTCTAGGTATGTATATCGGCAACTAAGTTGCAATCCTCAGGTTAACCTACAAAGGAACTAACATCGTTATTCCACTGGTGATCTGGTGAAGAACATATCGTTTAAGGTTCTACTTTAACCAGAGATACTAGGCTAACACCAGCAACCTAGCTAGAGTCTTTCACTCATAGTGATGGTGAGGGTATTTTTGTTTTAATGCTACCATTGTAAGCCACCGTATGCCATGATTTTCTATTCTTGGAAACTGGTTATGAAGAAGTAAGTTAGAAGGGGCTGAGGTATCTGGGGGTTTGGCAATCACAGACACAAATGAAACCATAATATAGGAAGAAACCAAAGAAAGCAGTTGGAGTAATCACAAACGATAGAAGATAGTAGCCTAATCATATAAAAAAATTTCCTATGGTTTTGTTGCACCTCATTATCTCTGAAGTATGGAAATCCAAACAATCACCCAGATGCATACACTGCGCAGATTTTAAACCATTTTCATTGTAGGTCTTCAGTAAAATAATTGTTGCTTGCTAAAATATCTATTGATTGTCTTTTATGTTTCATCAATGTTTAAAAACGCATTGCAATCTCGCTGATAAAACATTGAATGTTATTCTTAATACTATCATTGGTTTCATCAATGAGAGATTGCAATACGTTTTTGTTTTAATTAAAATGTTGATTGACATGATTCTTCTTGGCTTTTCTGCTTCCTAAGATTGGCGACTATTCATACAAACTTTCAAAACGTGCTAACAACAAGAACATGCATCCGAGGATGCTTTTGGTCGTTCCGCTCTTCTCGAGAACATGTGTGTTATATACATATATTGTTGCGATACCAACAAAGCGTTACAAAGAACAACTCTGTCGGTATTATCCGTTGGTTTCATGCAGGAGATCTTGCGCCTCTTTGACGTCGTTGGATGTCGATTAACAGGAATTTTTTTTCGGTGAATTTATAGTCTTAGGCCTCCGTAATTGTCGCTGTACGCCTGTGCGAGAGTGCCGACACCGGTTCCGAGCACAATACCCCGCGGTAGCATCCCGAACTGGTCAAAGAGCGTCATCGTTTAAGGAGAAGAAACGGTACTGCCGATGCAGACTAGCAAGGAATTAACTGAGAGTGTGTACAGTGGAGGAAAAATTAATCCAGTCAGTACGGGTAAGCACAAACAAGGGTAGACAAGAAAAAAATAGTAAGGAACCAGCCAATTGATCAATAATATACTGAAAAGAATATACCACCTTTGCTATTACCGCCAAATATTTGAATTTATATTTGGTCAATTCACCATAACTTAATCGGGAATTCTCGGGTAAAGGTTGAAGAACACTACTTACTAGTTCATACAATTGTCTGTAAATCGTAACAAAGCAATTGCCTCCTAGGATGTTTTTAGTTAGTCGCAATACATATTCAGTAGGCATTACCTTATTAGTTACTTCTTATTGTTCCTTTAGTGAAATTTGTAACAGGCGCAGTTGTGTGCACTATGCAGGCGACAGTTGGCATGTAGAAATCGTAACACGTGCACTGTGGCGCACCCAATTGTTACAATGGAAGGCTTACTGTTAAGGCAAACGATTAAGACGCAAACTATTTGTGGATTGCAGAACGTCCTTTCCTATCACGTTAAATTTCTAGCTTTATTTATCTATTTTCTATGGATCATCTAAATTTAAGGATACGCGCTTACAATATACTTTTATTTAAAGTATACCATTTTTACGTTAATAAATGTTTATACATTTACAAATCGGAACTGTGTTGCCTGGCCTAAAAGTTTAGAACAATGGAAACTAAATTCCTCTTGATTCAATGTGTTACGTCACAAGGGTCACCAAATTATTACTGGAGTTGTAATTGTAATTTTTCCAAGAAAAATACTATTGGAACTCAAATATTTCCTATTCCTTTAAATCAACAATGTAATTTTATTGCTTAATATTTATTTAATAACTTCAATTTCATTTTTAGATAAAGTCGGAACTTTGGGATAGTTTCAAAAAGTTAGGGATAGACACGGCAATCTGCAATCATTGTAATAAAATGTTGAGCTGCAAAGGATCATCTACAAGCAATCTACATAATCATTCGAAAGCAGTTCATAAAATAATTATCGGAAAGAAATCAGAAGCGATCGGCGAAGAAGAAACGCCTGGATATTCCTCTTCTTCAAAAAAACAAACGAATATTTTGAATTTTGTGAAAGTGAAAAGGAGTAGTTTAGAAGAAATCATATCATTTCTATTAATAGCATTACAAATAGCTCATTCATACGAGGGTCTCTTCAACAACAAGGATGTTCATTACCAAGAGACAACTCTAGAGTAATGGATCTCATTCATGCGTTTTATGACAATGCCAAACGTGAAACTATTATTGAATTAGATTCA
>JARFOC010000406.1:57966-97943 GCA_031763485.1 Osmoderma eremita | reverse complement strand
GATTATTAGAGCTAATGCAGTCTGCATCGAACGTAGATGCAAATGTACCATGCAGTGATGAGGCAGCATCAATTAGGGATTGAGAGTGCGTTTCTCGCAAATTTTTGACTTTATGCGATTGAGCGCGTGGGCAACAATCCTCAAAAGCTTTTTCCGGCCCTCCCCCTTTGTTTTCTACGCAATCATTCGAAGAGTTTGCAATAGGCAAGTCTACTTTTAATATGCCTTCTAGCCAATCGCTGTACCTTTCGAAGGACCTTGTCTTCACCCTACACACATTTTGCAGTTTCCGTTGAAATTGTGAAATAAACCTCTTTTTAATGGATGAAATTATGAATGTTATCTCTTCATCATATAAAGAAGGATGATTTTCACTTAAAAATTGCTCTAAAGAGCATCCGGGGTTCATCAAAACCTCCCACAACAGTTTGTAGGAAATTTCGAACGAATTCATGGTTCTTTTTCCAATGGAATAATATTTGTTCGCGCCAGGTGAGCTGGAGTGAAGTTTTAGTTCAACTTGATACAGTTAAATTTTAAATAAAATGCCAAAAATTCAAGTAAACGAGATGAACGCAAATTTCTATCTTGTCTCACTTTTTGACATAATTTTGACAGATAATATTTTTCATCCATACTTGATTAATTCTTTATATTTCAATTTATAAAATGTGTATTTTTATTTTAAGTAGGTACGTATACACACTTAAATTAGGTATGATATAGTTATTCTGTATATACTGTAAAATAATGGTTATGCAAAATCTGGTGTTTAAAATATGTTCTGCAAGAGATGAGTTGTTGATACCTTTATTTTATTATAGTAGATCCTTTAAAATTTTATTATAACATAAGAGGTAACCATTTCTTTATTTTTTTAATTTCTTGTCAAAAGTTAACTGACTACAGTTTTACACACTCGTTATGTTTTATTATTAATAGAGAGTTATATATAGGTTTACAGATAGAAGCAAAATCTAAGGGGCAACCTAACGACACAATTGACCGCCTCAATTAAAACAGCTATTACTTTTAGATAAGAAGATATGAGCAAGTGATTTTTTCATGGGAGTTACGTTTTAATACGTAGTATCGAGAGGAACAAGTCCCATGGTGTAGTTTAGTGTAGCTAATTCTGTATTTCCTCCGATACTTAGAATCACCTTTCTACCAAGTTATAATTGTCTTCATAGGTTTTTGAGGTGTCCCAAAGTAGTGGTACTACTACAAAGACTGGCGAGAGAGAGAGAGAGGGAGGGGGGGAGAACATAAAAGCAGTAGCATTAAACATTAACAATTACCTTGAAACTTTTGGATAAGAGAATGCATGAAAGTTACGTATATGACTTTACGTAAAAATTTTGTTACTTATTACTAATTATTTTGGCTAAGGATTTTGTGGAATGATACTTAGGGATGTTATTTACAAAAACCGAGTAGAATTTTGTTAAGAAGGAACAAATTAATTACAAGGTTTCTTCCACCTTTGCACCATTGTGCGGCGGTTAATCATTTAGGGTATCTATCTTTGCGGCATTTATTAGAGCGCGGCATCTATTTCGAATCAAACCAAACCCTCATTTCTATTCTGTTGCTATCTATCTCAAAACAATTGTATTACGACTTAGTTTTGATACAAAACGATGTCTGCAATTAGAATAAATACGGTATTTTAAAAATAATAAATTTCATTCGTATGAAATGCGCATGACACGTGAATTATTGGAAGACGATGCTGAAAGAATAGAATAGAATAGAATTTAATAGAAATATTATCAGAAACGATTCGGTTGTTGCTCAATTATTGCAGGAACATTTGTTTTAGTGACGAGTCCACATTTAAAAAATAAGAAAAAATAGTAAATAAAAAATGATAAATGCGAGAGTTATCAAAAACTTAATGCACCACAATCATTTTTTGGGTATGGCAGTAAAAACAGAAAATCGTAAAATTGTTTGCAAAGCTGATTGTGTGTGTGATTGAACAACACTGGCATCATGTAGCAGGCCCGGAACACAGCAAACAGATGATGAAGAAACCATCACAACATTCGGCAGCTGACATACCGTCGCTTAGCAGAACGCAAATTAGGATAATGACGTGTCTACTTACTGGACACGGCAACCTAAAGAAACACCTACACAGAATGGGAGTCTATAGAGAGGAACCTCTGTGTGGATTATGTAATTATTTTTGAATGCTATGCATTAAGCCATTGGAGAAATGTCCTATTTGGTGCAATAGACGCACTACGGGGTATACCGGAAAGGGATTTTGTGTACATACTATTAAACCTTGTCGAGGGGGGGGGGGGGGGTAGATCTGTTCGGGTAATCAGGAAATAACTGAATGCAGAGTAATACAATAGGCCTTCTGGCCGCAGTGTTAAGGGATGTCCCTGCATTAGGAATTAATCAATCAATCAAAACTGTTTGCAAATATAATAAAAATGAGGTTTTATATGAACTTACGCATTAAGTTAACTGCATGTCGCTATAACCAAAATATCATAATTTGCCTTTAATTTCACGTCGTTTTTGTTTCATTTCTCTATTTAATTCCTTTCTCAACAGTTATGAGGGAAGAAGGAGAGCATTTACGACCGTGCTGTATAAGTGGATATATGTATGTACATAAATAGATTTAATGTCGATTGACTCAAAGGAGCATTAGTCACCCTTCTGCCGTACGAACTATGAAGAAAACTACGTTTGAAGTGTTTTTATTAGGCTTTTAAGTTCTCATGTGATTCTTGTATGATATCAATGAAAATTTTTCAACATGTGTAACGGTGCCTATTTTTTTTTGGCTGATTTGGAATTAGAATTAATACCAACGATGACATAAATTTTCAAGTGTAATTGCTTTATTATTAAAGGTAAAGTGCCACTGGGCGCCAAAATATAACAAACAGCTCCCATGGCTTGATTAATTTTGTCGAGCACCTGGGGTGGTGTCACATTTAAAAAGAAGAGAATGGATTTGTTTATGGTGCACCGGCTAGCAAGGAAAATGATAAATGAGCATATGACTTGAATAAACTAGTGAGACTTATTGCAAAAGAGCTACTTATTTTACAATGGTCGGTTTGTATTTACTTATATTTATTTTCGTGGTCTCAGAGAGATTCAGGTTCGGAGTGAGATGCGGTATTTTAACACCCCTAGTTATTTAGCGAATAGAACTTATATTATCACGCCATAACGGAATCAGGATTGACTTTAGTTTACTATAAAAACAAAATGTATATTCCCCAGAAGATATTTTTTATTAACTCAGTTACAAATGAAGGTAACAAGTGAACTAATGAAAATCATTGATTACTAACGGGCCCGTAATAGATATTAAATTTACGACTATTTTTAGCAAAACAAAATAAAGAAATATAGCGCTACAAACAGGTGTGAACAATGTTAGCAATGACTTTTTCTTGACCCTGTGGCACTTTTTGGTCGTATATAAGTTGCCTCTGTGATTAACCGCCCCTGTGATGAAGTTCCCTCCGGTCGGTGTACGGCTATTGCTGGAGTTTCCTGGTTTCGCGAAATACGTTACAAATTCGCACTTTTTTTGCACTAGCTATGCCCGCACTAAAACAACGAAATTAGAGCACTTTGGCGTTGCAACTGATCGGTCACTTTGATCAATAAATAGATCATCCGTCGCTGATTATTTGCGGTTCTGCTTTCATTAGCAGCGATATTTTCCTCTTGCCCACTATGAGAACGGTCTTTTATAGGGGCCTTTATAGGCGCCTATTAGATACCTCCAGTACCCTTCGGAGATGCATCTCCGATGACATCGTCCTGCTCGCCAGGCCACACATACATTTTAGGCGCTCCCTCACACCCATTAACACACACACTGAGTTTTTCTCAAAATTTTTATGATCTAACGGCCACCCTCATTAACAGATACATACAACATATGGATACCAACGTATATTGTGTCGCAAATGGGACATTTCTTGGTATATCTATTCGCATGTAAACTAACAGTGCTAAAATATACAGGGTGAGAATTATATTAGCAAGTAGCTGTTTCAAATATTAAATAATTAAAATAAAATTTAGAAATTTGGGCATCCCATTACACATAGTACGACAAACCGTATAAAAGAAACTGCAGAAATAAATATTTTAATGTAGTTTTTCCTTTGGTAGTCAATTTGTAATAATTATGATTGTAATTATTGTTTTTGAGGCATTTCTCGGGAAAGAAAAATACAAATAGTGATGTAGACTTTGCTTTGAGACTGCGGCACAACACCACACGATAAACATAACTTAAAAATACTCCACATATATACAGTCTTATGTATTAAAAAATAATATTTAGGCATGTTGTTCATTGGATGAAAACGGCTGCGTACAGGTGAGCCAAATTGTAACGAGATGCAAACTTTATGTTTTTATGGTGACGGACTAGTAATACCAGTAAAAAAGTAGAAAAATGTTCTTAAACATTTTACATGAGGGGCATGTTGGTATTGTTAAAACTAAACTAAGAGCTAAAGAATGTCTTTATTGGTCCGGGATGTGTGGTGACATTGAAAATGAAGTACTTAGTTGTGAAATATGTGAAAAATTAAAACCTCAAAATTGTAAAATGTCATTACTCCCTTTACCAATAGCTAACACACCTTGGGAAATATTATCTTTAGACATACTTGAATATAATTCAAATTCATATCTGGTAGTTGTAGATTCTTACTCAAGGTGGATAGAGTTAAAAAAGTTGAATAATCAATCTATTTCACAAATAATTAATGTTTTAGACGAGATCTTTCCTTGTCACGGATATCCAGATCTGATTTTAAGTGATAATTCACCATTTAATTCCAAATAATTTAAAGATTATTTATGTCATAGAGATATTAAATTTGTTACATCGTCACCTAATGACCCTAGAAGTCATGGTCAAGTTGAAAAAGCTGTACATATTTGTAAGTCAATTTTGAAGAAAGTAAAATCTATAAGTGAATTAGGTTATTGTTTGCTGCAATACAGAAATACACCGCTTCCCGATGTAGGTTTGTCACCTGCTCAAATGCTAATGAGTAGAAGATTGAAAGATAAATTACCTGTAGTGCAAAATCTGTTATTTCCCAAAATCCATTCTAGGTCTAATTTGTATGATAAATTTGTTAAGAAGCAAAATAATCAGAGATATTACTATAATAGAAATACAAAACAATTGAAAGACCTACATGTTAATGATCCTATAATGTTTAGACTAAAAGATAGATGGGTAAAAGGTACAATAGTACAAAAATGTAAAGAGCCTAGATCTTATTTAGTCAAGAGCTTCAATGGCAAGCTTTATAGACGTAACCGCCAGCACATTGCAACCACCACATCAACTCGTCAAAAATTGTTTATTATATGATGATATTAATACATTTGGATCTGGTACTTCACAGCGCTTAAATAATGCTTATAATTTAAGGGATAGAGATACGTTAAAAAAGTCTGTGAGGTATTGCAGCTAAAATGATTGTTAAATGTAAAAATATATGTGTGTATATTTTCTGTGTAATTTATTTGTTATGTAAAGGAGGGAGCATGTTATGTATTAGAAAATAATATTTAGGCAAATTGTTCATTGGATGAAAACGCCTGTGTACAAGTGAGCCAAATTGTAACGAGATGCATGCCTCGGTCAGTACGCCAGCAACAACGTAACGTCACACACGCTTGTATTTATATCCCAAAATAACTTTTAACTACATTAAATATTACTGTCTTATTCAAGTTAAACTTGATGTTTTATTATTAATCCCAATACAATACAATATAATACATACAGAAAACTGGATTCATATAGCAACAACGAAATACTCGTAAGTGTTTCTTCAGCGTAGGGAAGAGGAAATATTCCGACGGAGCTAGGTCAGGGCGGTGAGGGGGTGTCGTAACTAACATGCATATTCGAAAAAACCTTTGTGTCTTCCAAATTGAAAGACATTGCTACTTATTGAAGGTATCATTCACAAAAATCGATTCATCGTGTGCGTTTCAAATGGGTGGACACTGCACCGTTCTGCCACCCCCTACCGGTCACAACTCGCAGTTGTTGATTTCTCCTTGAAGTTTGTGAACCTTGAACTCGGCAATTGTCCTGCAACAATAAAGTTTTTTGGCAAAACTTTAGGGTCTCTTTTGCATATAGCAACATTTAAAATTGTTTCTTTGTGGACATCTGCGGTAATT
This sequence comes from Osmoderma eremita, assembly GCA_031763485.1. Lineage (NCBI taxonomy): Eukaryota > Metazoa > Arthropoda > Insecta > Coleoptera > Scarabaeidae > Osmoderma > Osmoderma eremita. The sequence continues at coordinate 91,730 of JARFOC010000406.1, read as the reverse complement.
GTGGACCTCTTCTTCATATACCTATTCCAAAAAAATTTCGCCTTCAGCTTCCTTGCAGATGGTTGTGTCTTTGCGTTTTTGGGCGGTGGAGATACTTCCTGCTTACACTGACACGTGACATGTTTTATCGGAGTATCCCAGTGGCGTTTCATCGCCTGTCAGAATTTTGGAGAAAATGTCTTGTTCGTGAGTTAAAGTTTTCTCTGCACATTTCTTGCCTGCACCACTTTGAGTCGGGAGGCAGAATTATCGAAGGCACCGGATTTTGATAATAGTAACTCCCGACCAAAAGTGGTGCAGACAGGAACACTTTTTCATCCTCAAATTCGGATGCAAAATGGAGATAACTGAAACTTTGATTCGTCGATCCATTAACACCATTTCTTAAACTTTTTATTGATGTCTTTTTCGGTCTTTGCCTCCACAGGTCGTCCACTTCTCTGGTGATCTTGAACCGATTCTTTACCCTATTTGAACCACTTTGACGAGAATTTTATTTGAAAATATTATGGGGAATTTTCGTCATATACAGCAGTCATATGTTTGTGCGTAATTTCTAGGTGATTGTCTTGGTTTGTCCAAAAGTTTATCAGGCTTCTATGCTCTAGCTTTAAACCACTCATTTTAGCGTGTTCACATCTCACAGCAGTTAAATAGTAAACAATTGAGATGACAAAGCGTTCTTTTCATGACCAGGTAATTCCCCTCGTATTTTGATGGAATCCTGAGGTGTATATGAGCTTGCGAGGATGGTATGGGAAATACCCGTGTTAGACGACCGATGGCGCTTCGCGTAAAAATCTGCATTACCGACTGTGAGCACTACCTATTCTTTAGTCGACATCAGAGATAAGGGATGGTAGAAAGTGGCAATAACGTGATATCGCAATTGCGTTTTATGCCCTCTACCTTAAGAAAGTAAATTAAAATCCGCTACGCGACATTTTTAAATTACTGTATTTCCCGGTTATCTTTTACTACTATATTCTATATAATTATTAAAACAAAAATGAAGAAGAACATCTAGCGAAGAAAAAAATCCTCTTTCATCATGATAGCGTCCAGACTCATTCCTCCGCAATTGCGACAGCAAAACAGGCTCAGTTACGGAACAAAGTGTTGCCCCATCCACCATATTCGCCAGATATGCCCCTCTGTGATTTTTTCTTTCTCCTAATATGAAAAAAAAATGGCTTGGTGGAAAGCGGTTTACTTCGAATGAAGATTTCATTGCTGAAACAGAGGCCTATTTTGCGGAGTTTCACAACTCTTATTATTTGGATGGCTTAAAAAAGTTAGAACATCGTTGAATTAAGTGTATAGAGATAGCAGGAGATTATGTCGAAAAATAAATATGCTACATGCAAAACAATTGCGTTGTTTTTCTGAACACAGGTATTCATCATACCACCCTCGGATGCGCTTGTTCTCACTTCAGAAATAGTTTACGCGTCTCCGTCGTCATTCTATAAAAAGATAATTCCATTGGACAGGAAGAGGAAGTGAAAATAGCAAAAGTAGGTAAGCAGTTTTTGTAGCTTCGTGAGGTTCTACATGCTTGTGTGGATTCCACTGAATCTGGATTCCATTAAGATGCTTAGAAACTGCCGTCTGATGAAACACTGTGATCGGTGATAAAAGTAATGTTTTGTATTGTGCTTCATTTGCACAATTCTTCACGGATGACAACGGCTATTTGCGATGTCTTATTGAACAAAAATTATTGAAATGAAAGTTACATTCTTTCTTCTTGTATATAACATTTGCATGGCTGTTTATGAATATAAAAATCTAGAGTAATTGTTAATTTCGTTTTATTTATGGAAAAGCAAACCATATAAGTATTATTTACGCACAGGTGTGTGTATAAATACATAATGTTGACTTTAAAATTTATAGTGGTGATGATTGCTAAATCGACATCGTTTTCACTTACATGGTAGGAATTAATTGGCGTTTTTTCATCTTTGACAGCCCGATTATTTGTGCGTCGATCAGTAAAAATTACAAATTAACGTAAATTTAAATGCCACATCAATTACTTTGTGGATACGGTTTAATGGATGTTATTTCATAACAATTTATTGTTTTGTGTATATAGGTCAATCGATGAATATGAAATGATGGTGAATGCTTTAATAGGTAAAAATTTAATTCCGAGTTCCACGCATGTGTTTCTCCTATTTTTTTTTATCTGCATACTTTTGAGGTGCGTCTGTCTATATACCTAGTCTAGAATATGTCAATGCAATACTGTAATATGAATGTATAACGCACATGGGATTTAGAACAAAGGCTTTTACTCATGTGTTACCTATTCTAGATTCGTGGCACTTTAGGCTCCAATTAGTGCTCTTATAAATAGATGGCGTGTAACTTCATGCTCACATAAAATTTAATGGCTCTCTCAGAGCAAGTTAAAATGCCAATTTAAATATTAATCGTGGTAGGTATATGACGGTTTTAATGATAACCGGCCAATTAAAATAGGGTTTGATTGATTTTAATGAAATAATTAAGATGTACGCATATGGTAGTGGTGCCTTTTGGTAATGGCCAAGGACGGAACATAAATTTTCACATTAATGCTAAGGGAACCATATGTTCTCAATTTTAACGAGATTGTGGGTGCCTAGTAGCTTTTATTGTTTTCTGAAAATGGATATTGTTTCTCGCTTTCTTTAGAGAGATCTCACGCCTTAAAATGTAATTAATATAATAATAATCATATTTATTGCCCAACAGCAGAAACTATAAATAGAAGAATAGATGAAATATACGCTGTACAAACTTTAAAAAAATACATACGTCATGATACAAGATAGCAACACGACGTCCAGCAACCGTTTCAACGAAGAATTAAATATGTCACAGTTCTCTTAGTATCTTCTTCTTCTTTCTTGCTAATATACAACAAGATTCATTACTAAAATAAATTCGTTTAGATTACAGTAACAAATACTTTTATATCAATCAATGGATAATATTTATTCTGGTAACTATACTTTCATAAGTTCAATAAATGATTTTATTCATAGCATGAACATGTTTATTATTTCTTAGCAACAACTTTTATAAAATTATTCCTAATAAGAATGTAATAAAGTATTGGACGATAATCTGTCCATTGTTTTAATGGTTTGCAATTTATTGCAGGAACGAACGAATATCTTACCTTGAAGAAAAGTATACGTTGTGTTAGCAACCGAATTCACTAAATCACAGTATTCGATCTTAATGCTTAGATATTATTGAATTACTGTATTGCACATCGACATAATAAAGTACATTCATAAGGCCAACGAAAAATTTTATTATATTAACAAAAAAGGAAATGAATAGAAAATTTATGGTCCAATATAACTGAGACAGGAATATACTTGTTTTACCGTTTACTCGCATTTAGAAGTTTACTACGGTGAGTGTCGGTTATGTTTAATGTCTGCTTTTCTTAAAAAGAACGTAGGAATATGAAAATACCATTATTAAATATGTAGATACTTTGAATTATTTCTAGTACGTTTATAGGTTTAAACAAAACTTGAGTCGAATTATCCCGGTAGCAACCGTAAGCAAAACTAATTTAAACAATAGTACCCTTGAAGTAAACAATATTGGAACAATGTTATGCTTTATTTGCAAGAAAATATTAATTCTCTAAAATTACTTATTTTTCATCGCAAGCAAAATCATGACCTTACCACAAAATCTCTATATAAATGTTTTGAAGCTGATTGCCGTCAGTGAGAACATACGGCATTGATAGATTTAGTAGCTCAATATTTTGAAGATAAAGATGTTCTACTCACATTAGCAATAGACTAGAAAGGGAAATTATAGACAGATTTCCAACTGAAAAATTGGTAATTGCTTCTTATTTTGCTTTAAACATGGTTGTCATAAAATAATTTCTTATCATTTTAGGAATAATACCGTTCCAGCAAGAGAGGAAGAAGACATAATAAATTCTGTAATTTTAAAATATCATTTAAGGCTGCTGTCGGTAAACATATTGTGGACGTAACCACTAAAAAGAAGTGTTTAAAGGGATGTGGGTTTGAAAGACAGTTTGGTATGTTCATTGTAATTATGCTTCAAAATTCTCTTGCCTATTATATATTTAATTTTCATCAATTTTAAAGAGTATGTAGACAAAATTTTAATTAAATATTGTTTTTAGAACCGGGATTTGACGCCGAAACGTGCCTTAGGGCATGAAAGTTTGATAATTTAACTGCTGAGAAATTAGACAATACCTGAAAGGCTTAGCCAGTATCGTATAAACAATTTAAAAAGAAGTACTGTGATAATGGATAAATGGCCTTTCCATAAAGTCCGACATGTTATCGATTAGTATGCGCCTTTAGACAGTCTTTTTATGTTTATCCTGATATTTTTTACGTGCAGATTGATATGGATTTGTGTGTTCTTTTCGATAATGCGGATAGGCGACTAAATAATTGGAACCAACAACGAAAAGTGCGCCAAATCGCAAAAAGAGCCGTTTTTCAGTGTCGAAACAGCGAATGGTCATAACTCGACTCCTAGCCCCAGCACGAAGCTCAAACCAAGTACACGCACTAGCAGCTTCCCCCTCTAAAGATTCATCATATAATGAAGCTCATGTCTAAAGCCTTTCTGTGTCTTGTAGCTTGCCGAATTTCCTCGCTTCCAATTCTGCCGTGTACTGTCTTGCCCGTGATAACATGATTTTCAGTTCAACTGTTCGCATCATTTGCTTTCTGCGACGCCTACTTGCTGTTTTATATATTCTTATTTTACTGCCTCTGTCGAGATATTTGTTCCCTCGTATGGTGTTTCTTATGACTCCTGAGATTCGAAATACGTTCAACTTTTGTTCTCAGCCTTCATACTGTTGATTTCCAAAGCTTCTTATGTAAGTAAGCTCCCAGATATTTAGAGTGATTTGCTTTCTCTACAATCTTCCGATCCATCTCGAGTTTACATCTTCCCGGCCCTTCAGATATTATTAGGTATTTTTGGTTTTGTCTGTGATAATAACCATATTGAATTGCTTTGGCATTTGATTAAAAGAGTAAAGAAGTCTCTGTAGGTTGTCTTCTCAGTCAGCAATGGGTGTAGCAGACAACATTTAAATCAAATTTTCCCCCATTGTGGCCTGCTGTTTCAGCTAGATTTTCTATTTGGTTCATGATCATGTTAAATATAGACGGGCATTATTTGTTTTACTATATTTGATTTAATTTAATTAATTTTAAGGGTAGTGTGTGTCACATGTATATTTATAACCGTTTATATGCAAAGTGACACTTAATGCAGCATTGTTATCTTAAGAGGATTACAGGTACTTTTATCACCAATTAGGTTAAGCTTCTGAATCTAAAGGCATAAGGCTAAACAAAAGGCATCAAACACTACAATTTTATTAACCTGACTTACACGATACGATCACTAATAAGAAAAGTGGCACTAGTGCGCATTCAATTCCGATTAGCCTGTATATTTATGACCAATAGTTACATTCACGCTCCTACCGGTTCAATTTTACCCATCATTAAGATCATAATCAAATTACAAAGCACTAAAGTAAGCAAACAATCTTTGATGTTATTTCTGCTTTTTTGATGTACACATTTCCGACGCATGTGATAATATATTCCGACTACGTATGCGCCTCTTCCGAACTGACGTGAATAAGGTGTTGTTTACAACCACTACAGGCTTAATAAATTAAGCATTCAAAGACTTAAATTTCCTTAAAATAACTAAACGCATTGTTAGCGGAAGAAAACCAATTTACATACTGTTGCATCCACTCCGTGCGTGTCCATAAAAGAAAGCTGTTACCTCACACGTGCGTAAGATTTATCCATTTAAGAATACCTATTATGTGACGTTTGAGCAATTCGTTGTTTGGAGAGGAATAGTCGACGACTTAATGGGTACGTTTCTTTTGCGTGGCTATAAATAATATGAATTTTTATAGTAAATATATTACCAGATACGGATTAGGCCTCTTTCTTTTTCTATTGTCAAAAGTTCTAGCTATTTTAGTGTAATTGTGGTTGATTGGTCAATTGCTTTGGTTATAAGTTATGAATTATTTGACTCGGAGAATACTTACAATTAGACGAAAGTAAAGATTGCAAGGACTGTGAGACAGCACAATAAACACACTGTTCGGATTACTCCTCCCGCACAAAGTATTAAGTAATTCGGGACGACACGTGTTTCGGTAATACGTGGATACCCATTATCAGGTCGAATAACCGATAATGGCATTCGGTAATACAGTAATCCGCACAGTGTGTTTATTAGACAAAGGTAACGAAAAATAACTAAATCATAATTCATGTAGAGTTTTTCTTCATAGTATTTTATGTAATAATTTGAGGTTTGCAGTAGTATTTTCTTTTTTAACTATATACACCCTGTTATTGGATTTAACAATAATAAAAACAACTTGCTATGTTTTTTACCACTTCTTTATTACTTAACCCTATAGTTACGACTTTGTACAAGTCATTGTCAAGCGGTATTCTTAAACTTCATTACAAAATGTTTATTTATGGCTTTGTGGTTAAGAGGGTGCGTGTGGGCAAAACATATGTCAAATCTAGTCTCCTACTTTACGATGGTAAATAACGGGGAATTCCTAAGATCTGTTTGGTCATTGGGCAAAGCATTATCGAATTTTTGTGTGATTGTATTTCCAGGGATTCTAGCATATTTAATTTTTTGCCTTTGTCGCAGAAATGTAAAATATCTACGTTGTTTAATTCAGGTGGAATATGTTTGTGTTCTAACAAGTGGTTAGAAAAAGTGCTATATCTGTTTTATTAGATTTCAAAGATCTCATGTGTTCTAGGGATATTGTTTCTAAGTTTCTACCTGTTTGTCCTATATATGTATATGCTATTGCATCTCGACATTTTAATTTTGTAGACCTCTGATTTTTTATATTTATCTGTCTGATTTTTATTGTTGAAAAAAACCTTGCGATAATTTTGACGGTGCTCTAAATGATACTGTGAAACCACACTTACGGAGAACATTAGCTACTCTTTCCGATGCTCTTCCGAAGTATGTTAAGCTAATATATTTATTATTTGTTGTATCTTTTAAATTCTGGTAAATACTATAGTACGCGAAATTTGTTTGTTTTTTATTTGTAATATTTATATCTTGACTGGGGAACCGTTGTTTGACGCTATTTTCATTATTATTGCCAGTTCATTTTCTCTATGGGCGTTCGATAGGCGTATGTATTGTAAAAAATAAAAAATACCCTTACCACCTCGATGAGTGAAGAACTCCTGGATACGTATTTCGGCAACTAAGTTGCCATCCTAAGTTGCCGAAATACGTATCCAGGAGTTCTTCACTCATTGAGGTGGTAAGAGTATTTTTTATTTTTTACTATTATAAGCCACCGTATCCTATTTTGTATTTCGTATGTATTGTAAATGCTTTACGTACCATTAATTATAGGCTGCTAATTTGTGGTTTTTGAGATGGTTGTATTTGTACTGGTCTCTTTCCTATATATTTTAAATTCTATTTGTGTTGTTATTATGGATGAGCGTGAGATCTAGAAAATTTAATTTTGAATTTTGTTCTGTTTCTACTGTGAATTTAATATTGGGGTGTAAAGAATTGATAAAATTTAGAAGCGTGTCAAGCTGTCGTGCTGAGGCTGTAAAACATGCAACAATGTCATCCACATACCTATATCAGATCTGTATATGACTTGGTAAAAGTCGAAGTTACGATTAAATAATAAAGAAGTAAAGATAGCAAGGACTGTGGGGCAGCACAATAAACACACTGATACCGAATCGGTATCCGACTTGATAATGGGGATCCACGTATTCCCGAAACACGTGTCGTCCCGAATTAATTAATACTTTGTGCGGGAGGAGTAATCCGAAGTGGTAAAAAACATACCAAGTTGTTTTTATCATTGCTTAATCATAATGGATTACCACAAAGTAAGGGTCAACACCTTCGAAAATATTAAATAAAAGTTATTCTGTATGAAGTGTTGATCTAAGTTATTTTACATACCGTCTGCGAGATGAATATATAGTCGCTTTTGATCGGCAGTATGCGCGAATATAAAGAAAATGAGTTTTCTTTTTGTACTGGCCAACGCATTTCCTTTGTTCGAATTACATCAATTAGGGTACCGAAGGTGTATACCTTGTTTCTTTTAATTCGTAGTGCGTTTCCTTAATAATCAATTGAAACACAAAAGTTCCCAACAATTAACCCATAAAATAGCATTTTAAACTCATACTATCGTTGATGTTTCTTATGTTGCGTCATGGTTAAGCCCCTACCGGAATTACAACATACGCAGTCCTTCTAGCGGGACCGACAGTCCATATACTGTCCTAGCTAGGTGTAGTGTACTGCATTATCGACCCTATTGTGCTGGTCTCGCTGGTTTGTGTCCTGACCGGTACCCCTTAGATGGAGTATGTCGTGACGCATACAAGCAATTCGCAATGAGATCGACGACCCATCAGCGATATAAGTGTATAAAATGCAGAAGGACGCTAACGACGCCTGGTAAGCAGAAACTCGAGTCCATGTTTGATGCTTGTAGCTCTTTCATTGACTTTGATTAATATGGTGATTCCGAACTATGAGCCTGTAATTGCATTTTATCGGTTTATCATTGCATACTCTAATATAATTAACTTTTTGCTAAGATTTTTCGTTTTTTTATTATTTCATTTAGTTTAAACTTCATTTGGAATGAGGAATTAAATAAAGAACAATACATTATCTATTTGCATCTTATTTGAACAATCACTAATTATCATTATACTATGCGAAGATTATAGAGCATTCTGACCAACTATTACACACTTGTTTAAGCAGTTGGGTAATAATATTCTGTTGTAGAGGATTTTGAAAATGTACTCATTTATTCTACATCTTTTACACAAAGTACCATAGTTGTAATAGAAATAATAAATAATTTGATTAATACCAATTTGTCTTCTTTAAAGTAACGTTGCTTTGTTTTTGCTCCGTTTCTTAAAGGCAATTGATTATACGTCGTTATTTTGTCGTCCATCCAATCGCTAAAGGCAGACACCTTAAACACTACAACCGGCATCATTTGCCCACACTGAACAGTAACTGGACTAATACCCGTAAGGGCACCATCACATACCATTGTTGTTCCGACATCTGCCATACAGATATCCTTAGTTGTAGTCACGCATACAGTTGAAGTGTCCAATATAACCGGAGTGCTTCTGTTATAGTGAATATGCTGACAATCTCCGTTCTGTATTTCGTGAATTTTTACAACTTCAACTAGTGAGCGCTTGTTAAGCGTTTCACCAGGACGTGACAGCAACCCCCACCCGATGAGGCTACATTTGAGATGTGTAGAGATATTCCTTTCTTCGACTAGTATCATTCCAACCTTCTCTGATACGAGAAACGGAGACTCCAGCCTTATTAGTCCTATATCGCATCTAGGTGGAAACTGAGAATAGTACGAGTGAGGAACTAGCTGATCTGCCCTCCTAACTTGTCCACCCTTTCCATCTAACCTGCGGGATCCTACATATATTGTATAGTATTCACTGGGAAAATCTGAAATACACATGGCAGATGTCAATATCCAAAAAGGTGCGATGTACGCTCCTGTGCATTCGTGCTGGTTTTTTACATAAATGTTTGCTACGTACATGAAAAGCCTTAGGTCTGTGTATCGTGGACGGAAATGGGATCTCATTGTCGTAGATACTGCTTTGGTGACATTAACGTAAATGATCTCATCTTCTAACCAGTGTACAGAGTTGCTTTTGGTTTCTTCTACCATTTGAACAAATGGTAAAATAAGCAGCAAGTAGATATGGTACATTATGTGTACTTTAAAGGAAAATTGAGGCAACACATTCAAACCAGTTAAGAAGGCATATTGACATACGTCATTTGAGTTGACTCGTGATATGTATGCAAGGTATACCATACACACTAAGCTAGTACACATTACACTAATGCCATATGGTGCAAATGAGAATTACAAGTGTGACAATTTTAAGTAGCGACAGATAAGAGGAGGCTTGTCAAAAAATTAGCTCTCAAGGGCGCACACCCTTTCTTATATTAGTTTTAATACGTTTTTCGTAAACGCAATAATATTATGAGTTCCTTACTGTACAATATATAGGATGCCCATTTTCTATCCCTATTCTATCCCTATTAAGAAAGTCACCCATAGGTAACTCTCTTAATATTAAAGATACAGAATCGGTTAATTGGACTAAGTTGCTCCGAAAATACAGTAATAGTTGAATAGTTGTCATATTTGTTATCCAGTGCAAAATTTGTAAACAGCAAACAAACATATCTAGTTGTCAAAAATTAAAGGCTGAGCAAGTTAGATCAGTGTCAAATAAGTCCTTTTGGTAGTTTTATTCATCAAATTCAGAAAATGTGTAGCTACCAAGAAAATAATGATATGCTTTTTGTTATTATGCTAGCAATCGAAATAGCATTGAAGTTAGTGCAATGAATCATCAATGCTACATGGAAAGGAGGCAGCCTGATAAGAGGTTATTTTCCAAGCTGGAAAATAATTAACCTAAATACGGAGTCTTTAGTAAAGCATGTACTGCAAAAAAGAAATTTAAATCGGAAGACGAGGAAAGGGCTTTGGCGTATGTAAATTACAAATCAAGAACATCCACACGCGAGATTTCAAGCGAATCCGCATTTTCCACAGAAAAAGCTCATCTAATTCTTGAACAAAATAAATAAAACCATTGAAATGCAATATTAGTCAGACGTTCTACGCTCAAGGCCATGAAAGAAGATTATTATTTGCTAGATGGTTCTTCAGAGGAACGCATTATAATCCGCAGTTTTCTAGTACAATTTTATTTACGATTGAAACGAAATTTACAAATAATGGCATATTTAATCGATACAACAATATTTATGGGTCCGAAAATAATCCTCACGTTACCACCGAAAGCAGACATCAACATGATCTCCGTAAATGTGTGGTGCGCCATTTTTGGTATAAAAATATTAGGGCCATATTTTTATGAAAGCAATTTAAATGGTGAACGATATCTACACTTTTTACGTAGCGCATTAGAACACATATAAGATGAAATACCACTAAATTTGATGCAACATTTAAAATACCTCCAGTGCGATGGTGCACCTGCTCATAATTGCCCAGCTGTGTGTGATTATCTTTCGGAGCGTTTTCCTAACTGGATTGGCAATGCAGGTACAATTCTCTGGCTAGCAAGATCTCCAGACATTATCCCTCTAGATTTCTTCGTATGGGGTGCAGTTAAAAATAAAGTATACATGAATAAACCTAACAACATCGAGGGTTTAAAGATTAGTATTATGGTGGCAATAAGAAGTATCAGACCTCCCAGTTTACATAGGGCTCAAACTGAAATAGTAAGGAGGTGCGGAATGTGTATACGTACTAATGGAGGACATTTTGAACACTTAATTACAAAGAAGTTGTTTGCTTTTGTTTTGTGTTTTATTTTGATTTTTTTTTTCATATTCCTTCCTTGTATTATACTTCCAAAATAAAGATGCGATGGATTTTTAAATGACATTATTAGATTCTACATAAAAAAACTATACTAGAATCACCTTTATTTTATCTTTAGGGGTTGTGAACATATTTGACGTTGAAGTTTTAAAATTTTCTTGAATATCTCACAAACCTTTCACTGGGTAACAAATGTGTAGCTAGCATCAACCATAACTCTATTTTTTGAGCAACTTTGTTCATTTAACCGATTTCGTATCTTTAATATTAAGAAAGTCACCCAGCTATTTATTCTAAAGAAGCAACTATTACAACCCAGGTATGGTACTTTCAGATATTCTGGTGTTAACAAACATTGTATTTATATTTACCAACAATTCATAGTCCATCGGTGAAGTGGGAAACACTTTGGTTTCTAAATAAATGTTTTCTACAGAAATCTGTCTTGTTGGATATACCATCTTATCATCTAGGAACGAATTCGGTTTTATTCGAAATATTTTTGGGCCAAGAATTGCTTCGAGTTTAACAAATTACGTGCGTTAACATTTGTAATATAACATTCATCCTATCAGATAGAGCTACACTCTGTCCAAGCAAAAAATGAACCACGGAAAATATTAGAACCAATGCAACATTCACTTCACCCCATACGCCTTCCTGACCAACGAACTTGACAAGTGCAGTCCCAAACTGGCAACCATAATGATCATGCCCATTTGTTGGTTATACCAAATGTTTGTCGGCGAATATACGCATTACAACGACGGTGCTGCATGAATGCCTTAAAAGTTGCGTCACCTCATATCCACATCGACACTTTATTGAATCAATAACGAAGCTCGTATAAATGCGATGGTTGTGGACCATGTACAAACATTATTCTTGCAATATTGGATCTGTAGAAACCTGACATTTTATCATGTGGAAAGTACTAATAAATTGATGGGTGTATGTAAGCGTATTCAGTCATTTTCTGATCTACGAGTCTTCCCATGCCCCATAGATTGCTTTGCGATATTAATAATAACATGCAAATGGTATGTTGATATAAACTATCGTTCATGGAAGGAGATTTAGCAGGTTTATTGATAGTTTCAGTAAAGAAGATACCCGAATGGCCTTTTACCCAGTAAGAGTTGGTAATATTTACACGTCGCGATTCTATAATTACATTAATGGTATCTAGTATTATGTGGTATATTTAATTAATGGTACAATGAATATGATACGCTGGAGCAATCAAACATGATAACCACACTACTGTAGCCTATGTTGACAGTAACGCAGTTCTTCTAATATTGTGAGTGATTCTGCTATGAATATTGATTGATACTCAGTATTTACGAGCATCCGCAGCCGGTATCAGTTTTAGATCCATCAGTAAAAATGCGCTTACGAAAAGTATTGCCGGTGCTGATTCAGAATATGGTGGAAAGTCAGTATATCATGTTCCTGTTGCCTATAAGGATTCCCGATCGCTCGATGAATTCGAGAAAAAGATTCTGTAGTGCTTAGGTACCTAAGCATATACTAATTAAATGTATATGTAACTACGTAATTGCAAATGCGTACTTGTAGAGTATACTCTCATTCATCTAATTTTAAAATAAGTTGATTACCTAAACATTGCTTCGTTTAAAAATGAAAGAATTCACGGAGAAATAAACATTTTAATTTAAACCGCCTTATAATTAAAAGAATTGCTTCCGCACTAAATTTACTATAGCCTATTCACATAGCAAGTGGTAATTTATCACGTTGTTGTAAATGTTTATAGAGTTAATTCATATGAAAACCTGAATTAGAATCTTCTATTTGTTTTAACGATTATACGTTTTTTTATTATTTTGGGAATATATTTTAGATACTAATTTTCAATACACGTACATATCTATAGTTTCTTATTAGGAGGGATGCCTTTTATATTTCGGCAATCGCCGTTCCAGGTGCTACCACTGACAACTGACGCCTGTATCGTAAATTTCGGGCTTTTTGACAGTTATTCAGAACATTTCGATGTAAAAGCAATATTTGTGTTACTTACAGTGGCTTAAAGATATCATCTTGACCAATAAAAATTGAATTAAATCGTGAACATTTTCGTGTCATTATTTTTTACAATTTTCGACAATATCTCAACAACAGTGCATCGATGAACTTAATTCGGCATTTGTCGATGAAGCACCATCAAAAACTAGTGTATACAGGTGGTACGCCGAATTGAATCGTGGCCGTGCTTCACTCACTGACGAATTTCGCGAAGGCCATCCAAAATCAGTTGTTGTTCCGAAAAACATGGATGCTGTACGCGAACTGATATTGCGAGATCGGTATGTGACGTATCGTGAGTTGAGGTATCCTTGGGTATTAGTGGGACCAGCCTACATTCAATATTGCATCAAAATTTGGCCGTCAAAAAATTTGTTAGCAATTGATGTTTTGATCAATTGCAACAGCAATTGATGTTTTCAAAATGCATTGTTTGGAGGTACCTCAAACGGAGCGGAAATAGTGCTTCGAAAACTTTTGCATGCGCTTGAAATGCAAAAGTGTATTGATTTCCATGGAGAATATTTTGAAAAACAATAATGCGATGTACTATGATTGGTTTTACTTTCTGTTCTCTACTTCCGAAATATAAAAGGCATCCCTCGTATAATACATTTTTAAGATTATACAATATGACTATATAATGTAAACACAAAATAAACAAAACGTTAAAAATTGAGACACTAGATATGCTAGTTTGTTATAAAGATATTTCTTTTAAAAAAAATACAAGTGGCTTTTAGGACAGCGCATGAAAACCTCTTCTGCATAAAAATGAAAAGGATCTAAAGTGTTAATTGTATATCGGAGAATAGATATGCAATTTCTTCGGATGTTGTCTAATTGTAGAATTAAGAAAAATATTTGGCAAAAATGAAGCTAATTTGGTTAAGCATCCTAAACATGTAACATGTAATTAGCGTAACATTGCTAATTACACGAAACAGTATATTTAATTACATATATAGTTATTTGAAAATGTATGCGTAATTATTAGCTAATTTGTCGCTAAGTAGCAGGTCTTTGAACTTTAGGCTAGAAGACAATTTGCCAAGGATTATTTATGAGGTTTAGACTATATTACCATATTCCTATTACTCAATTTTCTTTGAAATCAGATTCTTTTCTCCTTATCTATCCATATCTATTTTATATACTTCATACATCTTGTGCTTCCAGTGTGTAATGGATTATTTCTTCGCATATTCATAATGCGTGCAAATACAATCACTTTTTCTTGTATTTACTAATTTCTGTGGCGTCAAAAAGATTTTTAAATAATCACTTACTGTCCTATCTAAATTATAAGCACACTTTACAACAGATGTTGGATCTCTAAATATGTATGGTTGATATCTGCTTTTAATATGTATGATATATCTTATCTGGGTTTGAATTAATGCCACTTCTATAAAGCATGTTCTGTCTCGCCGTTGAGTAGTTCCTTTGATTTAGTTTGCAAGAAACAAATATTTATATCTTGGGATATAAAAGCCACCATCTGCCCGGAAGAATTTTTTTTCTTTGTTAATTCAGCAAGCCACGAGATCTAAGTTTATTAGTGCACAAATGGAATCAGAAGATGATTGAATCTTTAGATTCTTTACACTTCTAGTTGAGGTTCAATAATTTCTATACCAATTTATAATTACAAAGAGATGTAATGTAGAGACAATGTCAAATTATATTGAATTTATGACCGGTTAAGGTTAGTAATGTAATTGCAATTTTTTTCTGCTTTACGATTACGTTATTGTAAGTTTGGCATCGCTTAGAAATGAAACATCTTTTTCGTGGAATGATATGGGTACGTTGTCATCATCTGTTTGATGTTTCAATTCATTAACTTTGCTTATCTGTTTTTTTTTTGAATTTATGATTTTCACGTAATCTCATAAATTTTAAAAATAAGCATAGACATAAACAACAATGATTTTAAAAAAACACTGGATGGCATACGGTTAATTGTTGTAAGAATACTAGACAACCACATGGTCCCACACAAGGAGATTCACCTGGTTCTCTATTGTTTAATCGAAAAATTCATAAAGTAATGAAAACCATAGAAGAAAGAAAGACAGGAATCAAAATGGGAAGTCACAACATCAACAACATATACTACGTCGACAGAGTACTACTGACAGGGGGCGAAGACGATCTGCAAAGAATTCTAGTGAGCTTTGAGAAAATTTGCGAAAAACTACGAGTAAAAGCGCCAAGAGAAAAATCTAAATGCATGACCTTATCTTCATATCCACCGAGATGTAAATTGGAGGTCAACCATAAAATTAAAGAAAGAAGTAATGGAATTTAATTACCCAGCAGCAATGTTGATAAGTAATGGGAAAATCCGGGTAGACCCGTAGAAACCGTAGCACAGAATAGGACATAGGCTTAATAGGGAAGAAGTAGAAGAAGACTTTCGCTGTAAATACGAAGGATGTCCGGTTACTAAGGTACATTTGTGAATTACCGACAGACTACTTTATTTATAGAAATCACAGTAAAAGCGTGAATTGTAAGCTACTTTTCAACATAATCTCCGTCAATGTTAAGGCACTTATCCTAGCGAGGCACAAGCTTCCATAAACCCTCTTCTTAAAAGGTGCGATCCAAATTTGTAAAATACTGCCGTACTTCCTCTTGAACTTTGTTGTCGTTTTCAAACCTTTTACCCGACAAATGAGTTTTCAACGGCCGAAACAAATGAAAATCTTCTTTCCTGCCAAATGACTTTGTGTAGTTTTTCAAGAATTTCACAATAAATATGTTGATTGTCGCTATCGTGGTAAAAACTCTATGAGAAAAATGCTTTACATATCCCAGAACACAGTTGGCTTTTTTTGCAAACTGGAGAACTAAGATTTTTTCGGTGTTGGTGAACTCGGATGCTTCCACGTCATCGAATCTTCTTTTGATTTGGGGGTATGGTGGTGTACCTACGTTTCGTCTACTGTAAGTAAAGACTCTAGAAATCCGCATTCTTGACGATAGCTCGTTAAAAGCTCCATTTCCCCCGCCATTCGTTGCATTTTGTGTTGGTCGATCAACAGTTTTGGTACCCATCTCGCGGACACTTTTCGATAGCCTTTCGCGTATTTTCAACCGACGACCTTCTCGAATAAGTGTATCGACCATTAATTGATTCTCATCCGTTTTGGTTGTTGATCGTTTTTTTTTCGCACATCTTCGGGATTATCGTTCAGAGCTGTGCGTCCACTTTTGAACTGTTTACACCACACACCAACTTGTTTTCGACTCATAACGCCTTCTCCGTAAATCATCAGTTTTTTTTACGAATTTCGGTAGGTGTTTCATTATTTGCATGCAAAAAAAAACGAATAACCGCTCGCACTTGAAACTTGGGGTATGTTTCGGTCGAAGCTGACATTGTACTGAACCTAAGGCAATGATAATAGCCACCTATGCAGTACATATGCACATCTAAAATGCCTGCAAGTTTCAACCTGACCCGAGCCGTGTGTAACGCAATTGTACCTTAGTAACCGGACATCCCTCGTAGTTTAAACATTTTTTAAGCGAAAGTTAAATAACATCACCAGCTTATACATACATAGTTTGTTTTAGCTCACTTTGCACATATTCAAGCGTGCAATATATCTGACTAGTATATATGCGTCAAGATACAGGTTGTGTTAGTATTTGAATAAATAACACAAGCTGAAAGGTTACTTCCGCAACCAGAAAGCGATTGCGCAAACGGATTTCATCAAGGTAATCAAAATTCCAATTAATTAACTTAAGAAGTGTCGAGAATAAATGTGTCGTCCTGTATTTGTCACCTACCAGTCGCGAGACCAGACGATCCATACATTGCGTGCATACATTAAACAGCTTTCCAATTATTTATTGCATGTTACAATATTTGATGGCAAATTCGCGACAGAGGTGAATACTTATCGACTCGTAAAACATGTATTTATTTTTGGCATGTTCGAGCGGACCTTCTATAATTTAATAAGTCATTCCGTCCATATTCGGCGTGTCTGTCTCCATGCTTTATTGGTATTTTATTCTAGACGTTAACAAGTTGTGTGATATTGAATATGATTTAGTATTCGCGGGAGTAACCTCCGAATTAAGGAGAGCCATTTCTTTGCGGCGCGATAGACAACATCTCCATTATTAGTACCGCCTCAAGCGGATTCGTGTAACTCATTAATGGTGTTACGTGGAGTGATGCATTAAAATGTGTATATTGAATTTAAATACAATATCAATTGACGTACAATTCGGCACATATTTATGAATGCTAAGCGCCAGTATGGCGCTTAAAATTCGGGTAATCTGCTCCGAAGTAAATGCACGTAGTTACATTGCGAGCTCCTATATGTAGAATTGAAATTGCTCATAAAAATTTGCACCTAAAATTATTAGTAATAATACGAACAAAGAAAATTAGAAATGGTACTTATATGTACATATTTATGAGGGAATTCTAGAAAGAATTTGTATTGTAGTGTATTAAGATTTTTATGAAACATTTTTATCAAATACTTCATGCTGTAGATGTTGATTCATTGCTAACATTGAATATCCAAGGTTGACAATATACAATACAATATACAATATGCATTTGTCTCGGTGGCTTGTGTGTTTGACCGGTGTCCCCTAGATGGGTGTATGTCGTGACCCAGACAAGTGGCTAGGACATTTCGCAATGACTTCGCTACACATTAGCGATGAAAGTGGGTTTAGCATTCGGACAGACGCTGATGACGCCTGGTAGGCAGAAACTCGAGTCCGTCTTTAATGCTTGGTACCCCTTTCATTGCTTTTGGTAGTATTGTGATTCCAGCGATAAACAATGGCCCGATAATGGCATTTTTACGGTTAACTATGTACAGAGTTGCTGTTGTCGTTTGGGTTTTCGGTTTTTTTTCCATTTATTATCCTAATAAAGGAAACAACCTTGTTCGTTCTGTACAAAGCCCTTTCTAAAACAGTTTGACCTGCGAAATTTTTGGAAATCCAAGGTGGTAAGAATAAATGAATGCTTTTGTATCACATTCTATTAATTTAATTTTTAAAAGAGCAAGTAAGGATATTATTATTATGTCACACCTCTTATTATTAAGTTAAATGAATCTATTTTAAAACCCTTCCTGACATTGTATTACAAAAGGTCGATGATATCATAAATGTTATTTATTGTCAGACACCACTACATAAAATACAAAATAGGATACGGTGGCTTAAAATAGTAAAAAAAAAATACCCTTACTACCTCGTTGAGTGAAGAACTCCTGGATACGTATTTCGGCAACTAAGTTGCCATTCTCAGCAGAATCTACGAAGGAAGATAATGTTAGACGTCGCACTCTGGGAGATTTGCACCACACAGAACACCATTTGAATAACACTAAGTGTCCAGGAGTTCTTCACTCATCGAGGTGGTAAGGGTATTTTTTTATTTTTTTTACCACTGCATAAATTAAAAGAAAAGATAAATAATGAGCAGTAAATTCCAATAGAGTGTACAAAATAATATTAATTTAATTTGAAAGCTAGTAAAGGGCGCCATCCGACTAATCTCTGTCAAATTCAATTTCTATAATATTCAGGAAAATTCAGAAAACTGTAACCGACAAGGCAATTCGCATCTATTCATAACAGTAGATGCTAATTGTCCTAGCATCTTGTGTTTTCTTATTACTTTTCTTATTGTTAGGGGATTGGTAGGATTCTCTGCAGAATACAGGAACTTGCATACACTTTCGTTTTGATTTATTATTTAAGGCGTATTGATTGTGCCATAATAAATTGTTAAATGTCTATATCTGTCTTTCTCAGTAGGTAATGTAGGATTCTAGACTTTTGTGGAATAAACAATATTCTCAGACCTGCAGAAGCAGATGATGAGATTAATTAATGTCGTTCTAAAATCGTAACACATTTTTACATAACACTCACAGACAGTTATAATTTATAGAATGAGCTCAGGGACGCGCGATATTCGGATGAAATAGGAGCCGCCGTTTTGATGTATGACAGGTCCGTACTAAAACAATTTCAGCGTAAAACATAGAGGTAACGCTGACAATATAATACAATGTGTTTCAAAATTAATATTTATTTAGGTAAAGTAGTCCTACGTTGCTTTTATAGTACAATTATATGTATATTGTTGATGTCATGTTAGGTGATAGACTGACTACAGATTTTAGTTGAATCACCATGTTTTACTATATTAGTAAGATCACTTGGACCAGGCAAACTTTGTGAACTAAACATTTTATAGTAAATAAGAAATTTTAAAGTAAAAACAAACGTACACTAACATATTCTCAGAAGCGTTAGACATTCGGTCTTTCTTTGGGGAGCTAGGACATAAATCTTGCAAGATGTCGAAGATATCTCATTCCACCTTTTATAGCGATATCATGGATTTTAAAATGTTTCGAACATATCAACAAAGCAGATATCCAAATACTTGTGAAAGTGTTTGTCTTGTGAAACTCTGAAAATATCGAATATGGTAAGTTGAAATTAGATTATATGTAGCTCCTACTGATGGAAACTGATGTCACTATCAAGAGATAATAGTCTACGAATGTTTTTACATCTAGACACACTGCAAGTCACCCTATAACATAAACAGTGATTTATATCTGCACACTCAAAAAAAAGTTATAGTACAAACCTTACTAAATATTCACACTCGATCTCACAAATTTAGCTTAATATTATAATACAGACCAAAGGTGTGAATATTATTTACCTACAACTTCAAATTAATGATTCAACTTCACATTAATAAATAATCACTTGCTAAAACACTCACTTCAAAAAACATATACAAAATATTTATAAACAGAATAATCTTAAAAATAAAACACGATCGTCAAACTCAATAAGCAATAAATATAACCGCAACAATTCACTAAGGACGATCTAAAAACCGTCTGCTTGACAAGACATACATAAAAATGGCGGCTCCTATAGAGTATGAAATTTTGCGGATGCGTAATGGTCTAAACGCTTTCTAATAATTAACATCGCGGATTAATGCAAGATACCAGGCGAACCAAGAAACACAAGGTCAGTTTCTAGAGACGATGTTGGCACTATCCGAGGAAGAAATAGAACAGTCTGCAGTTGCTGTAGTGTAAGGGCGCAGACGTGGATTTATATTTCTATTGTACAAGGCAATAATCATCAACTACATAAATAGGAATGTACTGTTACTATTAAAAGAATCATCTAATAACGAAATAATCGGTCAGTCGCTAGGCAATGGATATAAATAAATAAAGTATCAGAAACGTCAAGTCACAATTTGTGGTAGCTGAAGTAATTATTCAAATAATGTGGAAAATTGTCCAAGGGGAAGAAAGAATCGATAATTTGCTGTTGGAAGAGAGAAGTGAAGAATGGCTGAAGTGGAAGAAGGTCGAACGGATTTCATTTACACAATACAAGGGTAGTTAAGGTATTTATGAACTTAAATTGAAATATTGGCAAAATTTGTTGTACTTCTTTGTGTAAGTTATTCAAAATTCTAAAATTCAATCTGATGTAACCACATCGAACTGTACAGATATCAATAAACAAATTTAAATCGCATGTGCAGTTGTCACATTTTACTTGTGACATATTTTGAGATCTTGTCATTAGCGAAAAGTCACATTTGACACATTACACAATATTTATATCATATGCCATTTGATTCCCATTATTAAACTAATTTTTGCACCTCAAGTTCTTAACCACCGACATTAACATTTACTTTACGACCACTAAAAGATATCTGCTTTCGCAATATGTCCACAGATATGACTTTCGTTCGCTACTGCTAAGAAGTTTATTTATAAACTTTTACTTCTATACCAAAATAAATGGTCGCGAAGTTATACTCCAATGAATCTAAACCTTAGTAATCCCTTTACATATTTCCAGGATATAACTGAAATCTGTTAATATCCATGCAATGTTAAATATAAAAACGAGATTTTATGAAAAAAAGTATTAGAAATAACGGCTTAATGCGGAGTTTCTTGTCAGAAACACGTGAAATAGACGAGGAATTCACTGTGTAAATATTCCAGACAAAGAATTCTATTTGGAGCTGGTTTCCGCAGTTAAAGTTTGTTGAAAACGCCAGTTATTTCTATCTATATTAGGTTGTTTACTGTGGTAATAGTTTAAGTGGCCGTAAACTGATTTGACGACAACCATTTGCAGTAGTTTTTGGAAAAGATTATCTACTTTAGTTTCTACTATTTCCAGCGTGCGTCGAAGAGTCGCTTTGTAAAGTGCTGATTAAAGTCATGTGTATTTATTTTATTTTTTAACATATTCTAGTCATTTTTTTCTATTTGAACGTTTCTTTGCATTCATTTTGATAACACAATTCAATTTAGACAGTTCTATAGTCAATAAACTTTTAGTTCATAATAACAAGAAAAAGGTGTACAATGCAAGACCAAAAATACACTAGATTACATTAAAGGTTAGATTATATGTAGGTAAGTTGTTACGGTTATACATATAATAGTCGATACAAATATATTAACCTTCCTATACCCACGCATTAGGCTGTGAGACCGACCAATATCTTCGTTTTTTCTTATAAACGAAAAACGTCAGCGTATTATGATTTCTGTTAGCTTCATCATTCTCAATAAGCTTCAATTTACTGCGGTGACAAAGTTCGCGTGAGTAAGACGTGTATGCGCATACAGCAATAATTGGTCTGTGAGACCGACGTGAGTATTGGCGTATCAGTTTTGTGTAAGTTATATTTAAATAACACAAAATTATATGAGTTGTTGTTCATACACTTTTGTGTTATTTTCATTATTTTTGAGATAGTATCATAACATATTTGTATCTGCAAATTACTTGCAGGTTATATTTTAAGATCAAAATCGACGAAGAACAAATAGGATTGATTTTGGAGGATCATATGCCGGTATCAGACTACGAAGATAACAACGACAGTGACTATGAGGATTCCGTTGATGTACAGGAAGAAAAAAGTGAGACAGAGCGAGAAAACGATTCAGACGGTGAAGCGGAACTTTTTCCTACTTCTAGCAGCTATTACTTAGGAAAGACAATAAAACAAAATGGAACAAAAATGCTCCTTCAACAACAGTAAGAACACCTTCTAAAGATTTAGTGACTCAACTTCCTGGTGTGAAAGGTGAAGCTAAAAACTTAAAGGAGCCGAATTTGATATGGAACTTGTTCTTCTCCGAATGCTTGATAACAAAGTTCACTGACCAACAAATAGAACGGCTTTCACCTCAAATCGGAAGAACCGCAGACTGTAATCTCGCTGAGGAGATTGAAATTCGAGCATTTCTTGGTCTTTTACTGTTTGCTGGTGTTCGAAGAAATAACGATTGAACGCCAAAGATTTATTCTGAACTGATGGCTCTTCCCCAGAAACCTTTCGTTTGACTATGAGCTGGAACCGTCTTCATTTCCTTTTACCTTGTCTAAGGTTTGATAATAGATATACACGAGATGCACGTATTTTGCTAGACAAATTAGCTCCTATACGAAAATTGTGCGATACTATAACAGCTTCATTCAGCAAATTTTACAGCCCATCGCAATTTGTCACAATCAACGAGAAATTAGAGCCGTTTATCGTTGTCGTTGTAAGTTTCGGCAATATATTCCGTCGAAACCTAATAGATACGGCATGAAAATATGCGCATTGACAGACGCCAAAATGTTTTACACATTAAAGATGGAAGTTTACACCGGAAAACAGCCTGAAAGCCCCTATTCAGTCGACAATTCGTTAATAGCTGTGGTCTTGAGTCTTTGCGATGTTTTTTATAATACAGGGCGCAACATAACCTGTCATAATTTTTTTACAAGTATTCCGCTGATCGATTAGCTGGAACAAGAATTCAAATTGACAATTATCGGTACTATTCGAAAAAACAAGAAAGAATCCCCCAACCAATTCATCAATATAACAAGCCGTAAAGGAAAGTCAAGTTTATTTGGGCACTCTTGTTTCCTACGTACCAGAAAAGAACAAAAATGTTCTTCTGATTTCTAGTATGCATGATGATGCTAAAATCGATCAAGAAACAGGTACACCTGAGATTATAATAAGCTATAATGCTACTAAGTGAGCCGTGGATACGGTAGATAAAATGTGTGAAACCTACAATGTTGCAAGGGGAACAAACAGATGGCCAATGGTGATATTTTATAGTTTAATGAACGTAACTGGAATAAATTCTTATATTATATATATCCAAAACAATCCGTCCATAAAAATTAAAAGAATTAGTAGCGTTATCATATGATCTCATAAATGAGCACCAAAGAAGACTTGCTATAAATATGAATTTACCGAGGATGATGAGACGAAGATTTGCCGAAATACTTAAATTGGATAATTCCGAGTCTGCAACAACAACTTGAAATAATAAATTAGCCCGCTGTTCTGATTGCAGCTCCAAAAAAATCGCAAAACTCGTTATAACTGCATTTATTGCAAAAACTATTTTTGTTTGGAACATGCCAGTATGATGTGTTCTGATTGCTACGGTACCAGCTCTGACTAGATTTAGTTTACATTTTTTTAATTCCCGTTATTTTCTTTGAATTATTGAATTTTCGTTTATTTATTTTGAATGGAGATATGTATATTTTTGTTGAAGTTTTTCTAGCTCATAAGAATTTAACCCCTTTCACAAAGGCTGCAATAAAAGAATTAGTCATAAATAAAACAAATTTTTTTCTTTATAATTTTTGTTTATGTACTACATTTCTAAAAATAAATGGACTTGTGTTAACATTTTTTTAAATAATACAAGTTATGCACGCTTTATAAATGTCGGTCTGAGAGACCGCGCTCGGCTATACGTGTTTCATATTTTGACTAGGGTATAGGAAGGTTAAACTAACTAAGAAAGAAAGTAAAGATTGCAAGCATTGTAATCCAACAAAATAAACATACTGTTCGGATTACTACTCCCGCACAAAGTATTAATTAATTCGGGACGACACGTGTTTCGAGAATACGTGGATTCTCATTCTCAAGTCCGACACCAAATGCTCGCTATCTATCTAATTAATACTTATGCGGGAGGAGTAATCCGAACAGTGTGTTTATTGATATTCGTATTCAGAAATATCGATATATCGAATGCCGATATTTATATCGGATAATATCGATATATATCGAATGGCGATATTTATATCGGAAAATATCGATATATCGAATGGCGATATTATATCGGTAAATGTCGATATATCGAATGATGATATTCATACCGGAAAATATTCTTCTTCTAAAGCCTGGATGTCGTATGAGGATGAGGTCATCGCAGGGCGCCTAGACCCGATGTGTGTTTATTATGATTACGTGCCTAATTGTAAATCGATAAGGTTTGTTAAAAATATACTGAGTTGAGTTCTAGAAAAAGGTTGTACTGAAACGACAGTCTGTAAGTTAAACTTGTAAAAGCCTGCAGGAAATAAAGATAATGAAGCAATCGGTTTAACCATATTGAGCTAATAATATCGACTTATTGAACCGATGTCCATATTCGAAAATATAAATATATCGCGCGCTTAATATACCGGTGATATTCTAGAATATGATTATGAATAGATCAAACATTTATATTTTTTACTTCGATGATTCCTATACTTCTTGACTCTATATTTTGACAGTATAATTTATTATTTATAACCCCTAAAATACATATATGATTACATTGCATATTGCTACATACCTACATATGCGTAATTTATGATTTTCTGAACTTACAATAAGCGTACGATTAATTCCGCAAAAGTACCTGCTGCTTACTGAATATCTTCCGATTCTTGCCCACATTTGGATTTATTCACTTAATAGAAAATCATTGGATGTTTTGCTTTCACGTGTACCATCAAATTAGTAGTGTTGCCTTTAGTAATAACAGTTTTTTTTACAATGTATACATTTCGCTGTCGAACTATTAATCTTTTTTAAATGATCCCAGATTGCATTTCTTTTATAACGTAATTCACTCATTATTGTAACTAGTTACGGATACATACATACGTATATACATACATACATACGTATGTATGTATACATACATACGTATAGTACATACGTACTGTCACGGAGTCACGACTAGTAATGAAATTATCGAAAGAATTGAATCGTTAGTTCTTCAAAGGTATCCGCTCCGAAAAGGGCTTGCATTGGTGTGTCTTCGGCATTTGTATTGTTTAGTAAATATTATTTACACAGCCCACATTAAGTCATTATACCCGCCACGAAGAAAAAAAAATTTTTTGTCTGCCCCTACGCATTACTTCGATATCGTGTGAATGAATGATATTTTTATAATAATCCCCAAATCGTTCCATAATTTTCATTGGAAAGAAATGAAGGAATGTACGATGCAGCAGAGAGTTGCTACTGGTGCACAGATGTTGCTATTTCTTATAAAATACATTGTAATATGAAAATCATCAAATAATCTTTTTTAAACATACATACGCTTGTTTCCCCTTCCTTGTATCGATGTTCGATAAAATATCGATATATGGAACATCGATATCCAGATGATATCGATTATCGATACTAAATTCCCAATATCGCACAGCCCTAGTGTTTACGAAAGGAAGCTAACTATAAATACCATACTAAAATCTATCTACATATCTAGCAATATTTACGTGTTTCAAAAAATCTAAGCCTAATTTTGATTTGAGCAAATGCATTTTCAATGCATTGATTTTCAACTTAAGAAACCTTAAAAACACCCCACACCGCATAAATATAAACACACAAACTATACGTATTTCGGCAATGACGTTTATAGTTACTGGTGAAGATGGTAATGCTTTTAAGGTCTGATGCCGCAGTTACTAAGACAACTCTACCTTGATTTTATCAATTTTATCTCTATAGTGATGAGATTAATTATTGTGTTTCATTTTAATTCGTATGTTAATTGCAGAGCATATTATTTAATTGAAAGTTACAGCTGAAGTAATTTAATTTTTAAAATCAAAGACGTTATAATATAATGTTACAGATGTTGGTCCTTACGTCTTACATTACCAGTCAATAAATCTTGTTTTTCTCAGAAAATGTTGTTTCCTATGAAATTTGTGCATTTTCCTAAACCTCAAAAAAATATATAATAAGCGATATATATGAATTAAGAAAATATAGCAGTTTAACTTTTTAATGGAAGACATTGTCGGCACGTGGTGAGACATCATTACACTTACTTGCCAAAATCGCCTAAAGAAATTGCCCTTCTGCTTCTTTGCTGGCCTGGTTTCTTGTATGAACCCGGGATATCAATTTGTAAATATCTTCGAAACCCCTAGTTATATTGTATGGTGTTACGTGTGAGAATGTGTTGTGATAATGTATTCAAAAATGAAATAGTCTTTTTCATAGTAATATTAATTAGTCCCTTTATATGCTACCGGATAAACTAGTGGAGTATTATTTATTCCTGCAAAGGTAGATTCCTGCATTACCGGCAGAGGTCAGACATTTAACAATTTCATTAATAATCTCAAATCAAATAGAAGGTAGGCAAGGTCGCGTTTGCTGTAGACAAACCAGATAATAATATAGTATTAACAAGAATTATTCTCGAAACAATACCAAGCGTTTAATTTATACGTTATTTGTTTTATTATAGTTGTTTATCTTTTCTTTCTAGGTGTAGATACAGTTAAGTAGTCAAGTTAACCCGAGAGTCGAAAAACACTACAACCTCGGGCAATATGCAACAATTTTTCAGGCTGAAATCTACGCCATTGAGATGTGCGCAAGAGAGATTTTGAACAAAAACCTCAAGCACAAATCAATAAAAATTTTCAGTGACAGTCAGGCTGTATTGAAAGCATTGGAAGCGCATAAATGCCACTCTAAACTGATTTGCAGCTGCAAAACTATTCTGAATATAATAGGGGCGTCCAACAAAGTAACCCTAATCTAGGTCCCGGGCCACTCCCTCATTAATGAGGTAGCCGACACCCTTGCAGAAGAGGATGTTGCGGGGTGCTTCCGTGGTCTAGAACCGGTAATAGGCGTATCGACTTCGATAGCCAAACGGCAAATTTGCTTCTGGTTAAAACAGAAAGTACTCCAATTTTGGGGCAGTTCTCTTGGTTTGGTACATGCGAAGGAGTGCATTTCACCCAACCAAACCGGAGAATTACTAAAACTTGATCGTAAAAGGATCAAAATAATTACTTCTGTGTTTACAGGTCACTGCAGACTCAGAAAACAGCTACACAGAATCGGGTTATCGGAAGAAACCGAATGCCGGCTATGCATGGAGGACGAAGAAACAGTAGAGCACGTTATGTGCCATTGTCCTGCGGCAACTCGCATCAGGTGCTACGTCTTTGGAAAGGACATTACTTCCCTAGCTGACCTGAAAAATTCCTCATTGAACAAGATTCTGAGTTACCTCAAGGGCCTGGACTTATTTGATGAACTCTAGCATGGCATCCGCCAATAGTCCTAGTGGCCGAGGTAGAAGGCGCGATCGACGACCCATGCGGATGACATCCCTATATCAAGTCCATCAATTAAAGTAAGTAGTCAAGTTGCAAGGCCGAGCAATTTAGTTTACATGAAACGGCAAAATGTATGCTGATGCGGGGTTAAAATTGCACACTCTACTTGGAAGCTGATGTTATCATCAACGATAAATATTCAGCAGAAATAATGCATTAACGGTACGTATGTATTTCGCTAGAGATTAAAGAGACCGGTAGCTTGGAGCTACATATGTACTTTGGAAAGATAATTTGATATGCTCGACCGGAACATAAAGTTGGTATGGCCCGATAATGTGCAGAAGTTTGGAACAAATCGATCAGATCGAGATGAATCAAGGATTAATACGCCTTACTTCCAAGGACGTTACAAAAAATGACATTTAACAACGTGTCATAGAGAAACCTCTGGAGGGGTAAGTATTATTTTCTTTAAACCATAAGTGTTTAAGAAAACGCCTTTGCACATTTTCAAATGCGTTTTTAAGTACATCCTAGTATGGGTACCATATCACTCTGGCGTCTTCAAGTTTGAAATGCACAAAAGAAAACAATAACGCTTTCAGTGAAGAGACAATAGTAAACACCCTGGTGTGGGGCAATATAAAATCCATGGTCTTTGTAGCAGATGATACAATTTCCGCAACGTGATCAATAAAAGTGAATCATTAATCGAACACTATCCCAAGGTCGTTGACCTTAGTGCAGCGAGTTAATACTGCATTGTCAAACGGAATAGTTAAAATAGAAACTGTGACTTTTCCTTGTAAAGGTAGATACTTTATACATGGCTGTATTCAGATTTACCCTGTTTGAAATACACCAATTAAATCTAAGTTTATCTGTGATATAAGAGAAGATCTACATTATCAAAGTTAATTTAGATATGCGCTGAATGAAAAAAAATATAGGATACATAAATTTTACGGTCAACCAAGTAGGAACCCAATAGTGCAACAAGAGGGTCACTGAGATTCAATTTGCGTAATCCATGTATATCTAGTATACCGTTTTCGATCGGATTGAACGTTCGAATTATTTCCCACATACAGGATGACGCATTAGTGCGGCAAAGCTCGATATATCCGTTGTCATATAAGATATCCAAAAAAGCGACGTACGAAAATTGTAGACTTAAACTTACCATTTTAAAATTATTTTCATAACTTTACAGGGTGTTTCATGCCACCAGGGTGCACCAAATATACGTTTTCTTAAATCGAACACCCTGTATATTATTTCAAATTAAGCTCATGCCTGACATTCCCAATGTACAATTTCATTATACAGCCTATTTCAAAAGTTATGGCCAATTTTATGTGAGTTCAAGTTCTTGTATACTCCAAACTGATTTTTTTTTACATGCATAGAATTTTGATATTCGGCCAGTTTTACAGCAAGTGACATTTTTTGAAAATTGTCATAACTGAATACAAGGCGAGTCAAAACTCAAATACATTTATTTTCAGTTATTTTAAATGGATCAGCCTGTATTTTATATTATCAAAAGCAAGAATGGTTTTGATACTTTCATTTTTACTAAGCACTCTTTATACTTTGTCATTAATTTCTAAGATATTTTAAAGTCTTTTTATAAAAGTGAAATTTTTATAAATCATTTTAATATAACAAGTTAATTGTTTAAAAATAGAAGTAAGGCAGTCCTGAGTCTTCATTACTAGCTAGTATTTGTGTTTGTGATAATTCTTATAATTTTCCTTTAAATAATAATGATAGGAATTATAACTTTCGTAGAGCAGATTATGTTGGTCTTTATAGAGGCATGTCACTCCTAGATTGGTTAGAATTGCAAATGTATGGTGAAGTCAATGATCCGTGCAATTTTTTTTATTCGGAAATATATAAGGTATTTGAGAGGCATGTTCCTACCTACAAACAACGTCGATATTCTAAATATTTTTATCCCAAGTGGTATTCAAGGCAGATTATTGAGACTATTAAATTTAAAAACAAGTTACGTAGGAAGTATAAACATTCAAAGTACGAGGGTGAGTTTAAACGTGTTCGTGCCTTAGTCAAGTTTCAAATGAGGGAAGCATACTCACAATATATAGATAAGGTAGGAAGCAGCATACGGGAGGATCCTAAATCCTTCTGCTCCTTTGTTGGTTCTAGAAGATCATCTACCAGGATTACGGGTATTATGCACAGAACCCCAATCGATGATTGATGCTTTCGCTGATCACTTTTGTAGCGTCTTTGAAGATGTGTGGGTCGTATTTTTAAGAATGGCGATAT
The DNA here is from genome assembly GCA_031763485.1 of Osmoderma eremita. Classification (NCBI taxonomy): domain Eukaryota; kingdom Metazoa; phylum Arthropoda; class Insecta; order Coleoptera; family Scarabaeidae; genus Osmoderma; species Osmoderma eremita. The sequence goes on along the minus strand of JARFOC010000406.1, from coordinate 61,354 downwards.
GTCAGACCGTATCGATCACGATATTCTGCTTAATAAATTACATTTATTCGGGTTTAATACTCCTTTACTACATTTATTTCGATCTTATCTAACGGATCGATATGTTTTTGTATTTCACAACGGCTTTTCGTCATGCTACCGCGCAATTACTCTGGCGTTCCTCAAGGGTCCAACTTAGGGCCAATATTATTTGCACTGTTCATTAATGACCTGTCCAGCCATATAAGTAGCGAAATTCTATTATCTGCGGGCGATGTAAAAAAATTTAATTCGGTGAAATCTATTGATGACTGTGTTAACTTGCTAATAAATCTGGACAGAATTTCCAACTGGTGCAGAGTTAATAGATTATCTCTGAACTCTGCTAAGTGTAGTGTCGTGACGTATACTAGAAAGACGTCGCCTATTTTACATTCCTAATGTATATCCTCTACGTCTCTTTACTAAGCTGATAGCATAAGGGACCTGGGTGTCATATTCGATAGGGAACTATGCTTTAGGCAGCACATTTCTAGTATTGTCTCATCGGCAAACAAAATGTTCGGATTCATGCTACGCACATGTAAGCAATTTAATAACGTGTACACGTTAAAATCGTTGTACTTTTCCTTAGTGCGGTCACAGCTGGAGTATGCGTCCATAGTTTGGAATACCTTTTATGATATTCACGGGAACACCATCGAACAGATACAGAGGCGCTTTCTAAAATATCTTTGGTTGCAGCGCTTTGGTGAATACCCTTGCAGGGGATTTCGTAATGAATACCTACTTAATACCTTTTCTGTTGTGCCTTTAGATGCAAGAAGAGTCAAAGCTGGTTTATCCTGGCTACACACGTTGCTTCACAATGCTATCGATTGTCCTTTCCTCTTGGGAAGGCTGAATATCTGTGTCCCATGAATGTCTGCCCGTAGTGTTAGCACTTTCTACCTGCCCCAAGCTCACATAAATTTGTTGTTGAAGGCACCTATTTACTTTGTTTGCAGTTCTTACAATCGGTTTTGCACTGACTGCGACATTTTTAATTGCTCAATAAGCCAATTGATTATTAGAGCTTTTGTCTTTCCTGCTGGTTTAGTCTGCAATTTTCGTAAATAACTTTTTTAATATCTTATATAATAACGAATGTATCGAGCTTTGCCACACTAACGCGTCACCCTGTATGTGCATTTTCAACGGGCAAATATGTCCCCATCTGTATACTTGTATCAGAATGAAATATTATGTAATAAGTAAGCATTATTACTGTATAATTACTAAGTAGGTTGTGTTTGTATAGAAGTGTGTTGTATAAAATAAATACATACATATATCAGAGGAGCTTGTGTGTTTAGTACACGTGAATTGTTTATATATACGATTTATGTTATTTGAATGTACGTAAGTAACTGAAACTACCGGATTTTATTTATACGTTTAGTGAGGCAAATTTTGCTTTGTACTTACATATGTATGTTTATATAAATTTGAATATAGGTTTAATTTGATGTATAATATATTAGTTTATTTACGAAATATAAAGGATTATTCAACAACATTATAAATTCTTGGATTTTGTGTATGAATATCAATATTAGTTGCTATTATGTTTCCCAATGTATTAAAAGTTGTCTTTTGGAGCATTAAATATATACGTGGAATGTAACTTTGTTTGTATTAGTGAATAAAATCTAAACTTTAGCATCACTTAGAGGAATTTATGCGACATACGTGAAAATGTCTAAGCGGATAGCCAATACAAATCGATTTTTTGCTATCTAGTGCTAGAGAATTTGAAACCCTTCATAGTTATAACAAAATTACCAGAGCAATTTTGTTGGTAATTTTATACTGCTCTGTCGTGGTTTTGATGGACAAACATTTCTGCTTATATTTCCCAAGTGATACTTGAACGCCACGTCCTCTACTTACAGTGCCTTAACCTTTCGTTATGCGTTTAGGGACCGCTGCGACCTATTTTTGCCTAAAATAACTACTATATTATGATTTATAGAATTACATTTAAGAAAAAGCAATAGTTCAAAGCTTTATCATAATAATTTTATGTTCACCGAGTTTATCTGTATCAGAAATAAATCCAGAGAATTCCCGGAACAACATTATTATTTACGAAAAGTGACGTGATATATTTCCATTTTTGATTTAAGGATACCTACAACACGCTTAAATATACAGGGTGACGCATTAGTGTGGCAAAGCTTGATATATCCGTTATCATATAAGATATCAAAAAAAATTATTTATCAAAATTGTACACGTTCTTAAACTTAACATTTTAAAATTATTTTCATATATACGGGGCTGTTTCGCATCATGAGGGTGAACCAAACATACGTTTTCTTAAATGGAACACCCTATATATTATTTCGGATTTAGGTTAAGTTCATGCTTTACACCCCCAACATACAATTTCATTGAATTATACAGCGTGTTTCATAAGTTATGATCAATTTTATATACAAATCACTGTAGGTTCAAGGTTCTTGTGTACTGTAAACAACACTGTTTGAAGTTTCTCTTTTACAAACATAGATGGTTGATATTGGTCCACTTTTATAGCGAAGTGACATTCTTTCAAAATTGTCGAAACTGAATACAGAGCTAGTCAAAAGTCAAATACATTAATTTCTCCATTATTTTACATGGATCATCCTGTATCTTATATCATAAAAAGAAAGAACAGTTTGGTTACTTTCATTTTTATTAGGCACTCTCTATATCTAAAGTCATTAACTTCTAAGATATTTTAAAGTCCATTTATGAAAGTGAGATTTTTTATATTAGTATTTTAATATAACGAGTTAATCGTGGAAAAATAACAGTAAGATAGTCTTAAGTCTTCATTACTAGCTAGGAGATTATGTAATTGGAGCACATTTTTTGGAAGGACGAGTGAATGGTCAAGTTTACTTAGATTTTTTAGAAAATCATTTACCGTTGTTATGGGAGAATGTTCCCCTAAACGTTCGTCAAATGATGTGGTATCTGCACAATGGAGCTTCGTACTTCAGATTAGGTTAATACACGACCATTTCCTTGAAAGATGGGCAAGGAGAGATGAACCAATTGAGTGACTAGATCGATCACCGGAGTTCACTAAAATTGACTTCTTCATGTGGTCATATGTAAGAAAAATCTTTGTATAGCAAACACCGCCAACTACACGAGGTGACATGAAAAACCGAATAAGAGAAGCATTCTCGAGTATTAATTAATAAATGTTAGGAAATGTAAGATAATCGCCTGAAGAACGGCTGCAATGTTGCATTGGTGGATATTTTGAACATTTATTATAGAACTACTTTGTAAAGAGTTGGGTTAATTAATTAAATGTTAATCATTAGTGTAAGTTATAAATGTTTGTATTTTGTAGTTGTATTAAACATTA
>JARFOC010000406.1:37834-49061 GCA_031763485.1 Osmoderma eremita | reverse complement strand
TATTAATTTATTAATTTATTAATTTATTAATTTATTAATTTATTAATTTATTAATTTATTAATTTATTAATTTATTATTGTGTATTTCGTATGTAACCATTGATGTGTCCCGAATTAATTATTATTTTGGGCGGTAGGAGTAATCCGAACAGTGTTTATTGTATTCCGTCTGGTAAGCAAAACGGTTAATTCCAATTGTAAATGCAACCTTTAGGAATACGATAATCGAAACTATCAATTCGTACTTTTTGCCCAACTTCTGCGGCCACTTTCTGAACAGAATTATAGTTGGAAATAGAACATGTTCTACTTAAAAGTCGGCACGGCACAATGCATACACTTTTTGGAACATTTTGTGTATAACATTATGCGAAAAAACCTGTATGGAAGAAAGAACAGAATTATGTATGGAATAATGCATCCTGTCAAGTTCGAAATATATGAGATTTGGGCGCTAGTCTGTTTAGTTGGGTTCGCGACCACCGGATGGATAGGTACAGAATTTTAACATTAAGTGCGCCATCTACCCTTACTATATTATCTCTGGGGATAACTAACAAGATCTGCAACCAGATTGAAAAATGTGCCCGGTTTTTGCCTGTTGGACGGAAAAAATATACAAGCATTCCACTAAATAAAAGATGTAACGTAGGGGACAACATATTTATGCCACTAGATTTGGTGAATTTATATCTATTTTCTAGTTTGGCATCCACAGATTATCTCTGTTGGTATCCATCAAATCGGTATAAATAGTGACAGCAGAGTGAACTTTAATTTTTTTCATATTCATACTCCTTTATACACTCGTCTTATTTACTTAATCCATCCCCTTCTGCCTAATGGTGTACAGCTGTTACTTGCCTAATATCTATAAGACCAGTGTATATATATATATATAGTACGAATATGAAAGAAAATTAAAATCAAAGTACACTCTGCTGTCACTCTGTTCACTTACCTAATACTTATTTACTTAATCCATCCTATTCTACCGAATGGTGTACAGGTGTTACTTGCCTAATATCTATAAGTATTAGGTAAGTGAACAGATTATGCAAGTTATACGACAAGGCTTCAATCACAATAATTATGTGCGGTTATGGTATTAACATCTGATTTTAGTATGTACCCGATACTTCAAGACTGTTTTGATCGTTGTGTGGAAGCACAGAACTCGAGGTGAATTATTTTTGTAAGGAAAATTTGTATTGGGTTACAAATCTCGTTAGTTATCTCTGATACTGTGGAAATTTATAATGCGCTTCCTTGTATGTTTGGAAATTCGTGAAGGACACTTTGAACGGTATGTGCAAATATTGATTTCTAAGCCAGCTGCGTGTTAGATCACTGTTCATTTTGATTAAAATTAGTAATTTAATGTTGTTTTCTTTTTCAAAATTTTAAATCTATCCTTTGAAAACCGGGACATCATATATATTTGTATAGTTACCACAGTACGGCAATCTCCTTTTTGTCATTTACTTTTCTAAATTTATGGGACGTAAGATTAAAAGCATTAGTGATACGCTTATATGCATAAAAACAGTTATCCGTTTTTTATGACATAAATTAATTCATTATTAAATGTACAGACAAATTATTGCTTGCACACGCAGGAAATCATATTGCCCGGCTTCGTGCGTCATTTGCTTAATACTATAATTATTACTAAGAATAGATTGGCTTTATTGTATAAAAATTAATGGGAAATGCCAAACAAACCAAAGATAATTGAACAGTATTTAATATGCACTTTGCTGCCTGCAATTCGAATGTAATTCTCATCTGGCACAATGATATAGGAATCTTAAAAAACATTTTCGTAGTTTGTGTTTGACATTTCCTTACAAAACATTCACGTTTACCTTTTCGAAGCCTGTTATTCCATCTGAACAAACAATACCCGTCATATTCGTCTTGATCTTTCCTTTTATAGCTATTAAATTATTCAATCAACATGTCCAATGTCATTGTAAAATAAAATTTATATTACAAATTATATTTATACTCAATGAAAATTTATTATGGACATAGTATTATTAACAACATGTTAGGATAAACGTGAACCTTTCAAAATCTTACTAACGAGATTTCAGGAAACACTGTGGGGGGATTTGGTCTGAAAGATGATAGCAGTTTGCTGCGTAAAGCAAGGCTTTATCCGTTCAAAGATATCCAGTTTTAGCTGGTTTCCATATTTATGGTAGTATTTTACGTAATAGCATCGGCTATAGCTTCTTAATTTTTTTATTAGAATATAATCGTATTTTATTACCGACTTTTAATTTCTAATCTTGCATGCTTTTATTGTATTTTTCAGGTTTATTTCAGGTGGTATAACACGTATGCTAATAACGTTTTACCGTGTTTTCTTTGTGTGGTATTTTGAAAATTTGTCATAAAAATAAATTGTGTATTGCAGTAGTCACCTTCCGTTACTAGACACTCATGTACATTTATGTACTGTTCATGTTTGTGTGAATATGTATCAAATTCGCTTCAGATAAATATGGTTTCATCAACGGAATAATATAGGTCATAGTGATAAATAATTTTATGTAATGTATATTCACGCATCTATCCCAAGCAATTTAATACTCACAATCGGTTTATATACTGCTCCCTCTTACAATTCTATTGTTTGGATTATATCAATAGTGTTGTTTTCAATCAAAGTATGGTAATATAAGGCACATATTCGCTTCATCTTTTTATCTGTACCTGCATTGATAGTTTTGTTTTGCATTGATAGTGATCACTATTTGTATAGATTGGTTGAAAAGACGAATTAGACAATTACAATTTTCTCACTGATAAACCTAAATTTTATGTATTCCCTTCATATTGCTTTATTTGAGTAGGCTCTTAATTAGTGCCAATATTTCTATTTATATTGCTTCTCTTTTATCACTACATATTTAAAACCTATAAGGGTTTATCCATCTAGCCTTAAGATTTGGTGAGGTTCTGATGTCCTATTCTTATCTCCGTTGTAAACAATAAGTAAAACTTATAATAAACAATGAAAATATTGCTATGCCTCCATGAGCAAATTTAAACCTTATGGTGTGCTTGTGTTATCTATGGAGTATCTGAAATGTCCGGGTAACCTTAATATAAGTTTTTAAATAAATTATGTGGTCTGGTAAGTTGGAAAGTAAAATTCGATTGATAAGCATTGATATCAATTATTAGTCTTTTTAGAAAAACAACAAAAAATCTTGATAAAGAACTGAGCTTAGCCTTTTAAGGCTTCATAATTATTCGTAAATGAATAGATAATAATAACAGCGGTAGCCATATACATGTAAACCTTTAAGGTTCCATTAGAAGATATCTTTTTTAAATCATCAACAAATTCATTACAATCATTTTTTTTCTCTTGAAAGAAGTTTTCTTTATCATCACTGGCATTTGTTTATTTTTCTTCAGGACATATTTCATAACGAATATGCAAGGAATAATTTAATCGTATTGTCTTTAACTTTCAATCTCAAGCCCTTTCCAAATATTTCAAAATGAGGACAATTATGGATTTGGAATGTACCCATCTAGCATAATTTGCATTAATCGTCTTAACTTGTAAATGTCCCAAGGTTTCACATTTATTTAGCTTATGGCAAAGTACATATTAATGTCAGGGGAAAACAAACAAATGTACATGAATATATAACTAATCTAGACTAAAAAGAGATCATAACCTAAGATTAAGATTTTGGAGCCACTGTATGGCTATTATGTGTTGCAAGCAAAATTATGACAAAACTAATCCTACAGAGAATGATGACAGACAGAACTAAGACAACATCAAGAGTGATCTGTGCATGTCCAGGCTACATAAACCCCGTCAGAATTATAATAGAACAATCACTTGAATGACAAAGCAAAGTGAATATAAATTTTAGATAGGCGTTCGTCAGGGATAATACGGAAACAATGTGGAAGATCCTCAGAATGTATGGGAAATTTATTAGAGTGATGAAGGTGTTTTACGAGAACTATACGGCACAGATAATACACAGTGGTAAAAGGACACAAGGAATAAATATAAAGAGTGGTGTAAGGCAAGACAGTGTATTGTCGCCGACCATATTCCTACCTTGTGCGTCAGAAACATGGACCTTAGGGAAAATAAACCCGCAATATATACTGGCCAAATCCAATATCAAAAGAAAAGGGCAATGGAAAACAACAGACCAGGAACCGATAGTCTAAACCATAAAGAGAAAATTTATTGGACTTACATTAAGGAAAGGTGAAAGTGAGATAACCAAGCAAGCACTAGAATATCAACCTATCGATAAACGGAGTCGTGGTAGACGAGCAGAAAAACGTGGAAAAGGGGTATTAATGGAGAATTGGAAGAAGTAGGGAAAACGTGAAGGGAAGCCAGGGCATTGGCAGTAAATAGAAATGAATGGTAGAGATGTGTAGAGGCCCTATGTTCCGAACGGAACCAAGAGGATTAAATTAAAGTAAAATAAGTAAGTATGGCTAGGGGTGTGACCTTCACATTCGTGGGCTATATGCCTCATTGTTGGCTCTCTACGTCACAATCGCATCTAGCATTCCGCTTCAGGTCCTTATGTGACCGTATCTGTAATGGTCCGTTCGTACTCTGTTAAGAGATACCCAGCGTTGACGGGGTAGGTCAAATCCGTAGGGAGGCTGTTTGGTATTCAACGTAGGTTGCCACTCCTCAAGAACGCAGTTTCGCCATTCTGCCATCCCAGAATGCACCGCATTAAAACCGTCTTCTGAGAGCTATTGAGCGAATTTTAATGGTACTCTCCTAGATTTAAGAAGAACAAATGTTGCACTAATGATATTTTGGTGAATTGGCAGAGCCTGGTTTTTCAAGATCTTATCATACTCACGGATCAGGATTTTGCGCCGCTGTGTTAGTCCTCAATTTGCTTTAAAACGGGGAGCCCAAATTTTGCGGTTTGATTTCACAGTCCCGGAAACGGTGCACATAGTCTTCTTGAAAACAGTATCCACTTTATTTGTAAAGCAAAATAACCTTTGACACTATAATGAGTAAATAACCTCACATAGCTATTTAGAGATTTCCTCTTACGATGGCAATTTAATATATTTTAATATTTACATAATATTCATGTATATAGACTAAATTTATTCATATTGTGGTGAGCCTTCTTTATTTCCGCTTTACGGCTATTTAAGTATATTATATTGACGAGGAAGTTTTATTTTAAATTTTGCAAAGTCGCCTGAACAGCGATTTCAAATTACACGTCCGGAAACGCAAGACCAAGTTTGTCGGCGTTTGATAACTTGATAGTTTATGTGAAATCGCTGACTGTTTAACTAATGCTTAACTTAACGTAATTAAATACATAAAAATTGACCTAACTCATTTTAATACATATATTTCATTTCGAATTGAAGACTATTGTCATTGAAACATGAATTTTCGATTGATTGAGAAAGCAGTCTATTAAAGAACGAGTGTCATAAGACAGATCGTATCGCATCAGCTCAAATTTAGGACCCGACAAGCAAAATGACGAATGTCTTAAGTGAGTACGAAAAGTGTCTTATGACATATGTTGTTTAGTTTATTTTTCCAAATTGGCTGTTGACTTAAATAGTAATTTTTCAAAATTAAAGTATACCGCACCCTTGCAACAGAAGTTAAATTTTAATTTGGGTATTTTCGTACTGGTTGACAATACACTATGACATTTAAAATCAATTTAGGATTGAATTTATTAATTATCTATGGAATATTTTGTACTTATTAAGTTTAATGCGAAATTAATAGAGATTTTTCGTGTGCCTTTATGTGGTATCAACGGTTTTTTCATGAATTGATTCATGGATAGAATATAAGTTGTTAAGCTATCTCATGCGGTATATGTAAATAACATCAGGTGTGAATAGCGAGTGGATACGACAGGAGCTTAGTGCGAAATTCTTGGGCGTGACTATACAGGACAATCTCCTATGGGATGAACATTGCAACAACTTATCCAGCCTTCTACACAGTAGGCTATATCTCTTTAGAAACTTAAAAAAAGTGTTTTGCCTTTAGATACTCTTAAAACATTATATTTTTCGGAAGTTCAGTCACGTTTATCCTACGGTATACTTTTATGGGAATCTTCGGCATCCACAAAAACAAATTGTTAGAGTAGTAGGTGGAATTAAATCAACTGATTCCTGCAAAGCAACTTTTGCCTCTCTTGGAATCTTGACACTGCCCTCATTATACATCTTAGAAGCACTTTGCTACTTTCATGTAAATAAACCGAACTACATAAAAAACAAAACTGTTCACAAGTACAGTACTAGGCCTGCAAGTGGTTTTCATTTACCAAAGGCAGACTTACATATCTCCAGTAAGGGTTTAGAATACCTGGGCAGAAGACATTATAATAAGTTATCAAAGGGATATAAAGAACAAAGGCAATTTAAAAAACATGTAAAAGAAATGCTAATAAAAGAATGTTTTTACAATATTGAGGAATTTTTATAGTAATAGGGATGTCGTTTAATTTTAGTTTTAATTATTATTTGTTTATCTTTATCTCTAATATTAGTACTTTCTTTTTTTAATTTCTTGTTTCAGTAAGTAGGTATTAAGATTATGTTACATATTTCTTTATTTTCATTTGGGTGTATGACTGATTCGGTTATCTTTGATACTTTGAATCAATAAATTATTATTATTGTTATTATTATTTATGTACCAATTTAGGTACTACAGGTACTATTCTTTTACGTTTCATCAACGACTTATATTACACCCTTCCTTGTAATATTTTGGTTACGCAGCTGATTTGAAGCGGTTACGTCTGTATTGGATTACAGACTCGTTCAGAGTAATTTAATTATATAGTTGTCTGATGTGAAAGTAATACCAATTTTTTCGCAAAAGTTTTTTGGTATAAAATTACATTTTCATTTAAATAATGCATTACGAAGAATTTGACAAATTTGTGAGCTGGATGTTATATTTGATCAGTTTCACATTTCATTGCCATATCTGTGGATTATTTAAACGAACATGTGCTGATTTTACCAATGCTCGTGCTATAATTACGCTATTTAATTCAATAGTTAGATCCATCCTAAAACATAGCAATATAATTTGGTCGCCTTGCCATGAAATTCATAAGAACCGAATTGAAAATGTTCAAAAGAAAATAGTTAACTTTAAACTTTAAATTAACAAATAACACAATTACAATACATTTCTTACGATTTAGTTTTCTTGAACCGCAACGATATCTAATCTCCATATGGTTTGGTTATCGCTTATTGCATAATTATGGTAAGTTTACCTAAAGTTTCAATTTTAAATAAACATATTAAGGTGAAAGTGATCTCTACGACATTACATATAATTGTTTTATTTCTTATATTAATAATATTAGTTTTTTTGCCTTTCATAAATGATGTTCACCTTTATTTGTAAAAGATATTAGTTTTAAACATGTGTTGTGGTGGTGTTATTAATTTCCATAATTTATCATTTACAGATGTACTCTTTTCTATAAAAAAAATGTCTTTTTTACTATTTCCAATTTACGGCTTTGTAAGTGCTAAAATAAATCAATAAAAAGTATCTGCCCCGCAATTGGAGAAATTCGTGAAAACACAGTAAACAATTTGCTTTACATTAACTCTCGTAAAGATTGCAAGGTCTGGGGGCAAGCAATATTTAAGCATACTATCGAATAAATCCTAACCTCACAATAAATTGATTAATTGATTTGACACGTATTTCGGGAATACACGGATGCATTTCCATTGCCAGCTGTACGACCGAATAAATTTAATGTGAGGTGAGGAGTCATCCGATACAGCGTGTTTATTAAATCTGGAATCAATATAATGATATAAAATATAATTTGTTGTTTACTCCATGGAATTATTTGAGGTTTAATTCGCTACGCTTGCATTTTATAGTTGGACATCGTATTTTTAAGAATTGAATTTTGTTATGAAGTTTCGACTGATTACTGTTGGAAAATTTAATTGCTTTGGAATAAAATAGTATGTTTATAGATATAAACGCAACGATGTTCTAATAACGTTGTTATTGTACGATACTATAGTAATTAGAACAAAATCTGGAAATTTATAAGCTAATATGGTAAATAGTTTCTTTTTAAAAATTGGTTTGTAAATAATAGTACCTATATTAAAAACTTGTTTCATAATGACGTTTGAAAGTACGAATTAAGAAACGAGTGGCGTAGCCAGGAGTTTCTTAATGAATGAGTGTTTTAATGTCTTATGAAACGTGTTTTTTTATGCTATTTTTTGCAATTAATTTTTTAAATTTCTCTATTTGTGAAAACAAAAAGAGAAACATTTCATAATATAAGGGAAATTTTGTGGCTGTTGGTAACAAGCGCATTAGTTTGGCGTAAAATTCAAATAGATTCAATTGACCAATTAATTTGACATATCATTGTTAAATTATTTCAAAATGAGTTCTAGAAGTTTTTCATGTACTCGACCAAAAATACGGCAAATTGCTGATAATGCAGTTACTAATTTACTTCAGGAGAAGTCTTATACACCGTATGAAAAGCGGTATCAAAATTTTGAAAAACGGTGCAAAGGAAAAGGGATTCGCCATATTTCTGAAAACGTTTTACTTGCGTACTTCGAAATGCTACGTAAAACTTCTCATCACTATGGTCAATATATTCGATGTTAAGATCGTGTTTAAATATACATAGAAATGTGGACATATCTAAATGTATGAAACTAAGCATTACTAAAGCGGCTATCTAAAGCTATCAAACAAAAAATTCTAAAATTTTAAAAGAGGTAGACGTTTCTAAAATTTTAAAAGAAGCGGATGATAAAATATACTTAGCTATGAAAGTGAGTGTTAACTTTACTCTTTCAACATTTGTAAATAGCTTATACCTATTGTAGGTTATTTTGATAATGGGATACAACGGAGCCTACAAAGGAGAGGAATTAGTTAATATATGCCTGGAGACCTTCAATATAAATCCGATTCCATTATAGTCAGTGTACCTAAAACAAGAAACAATGTTCCCAGAATGTTTGCAGTAACTGATGTAAACTGCATGGAACTAACAAAAAAATATAACAATCTTCGGCCTAAAACAGTTACCTACAAACGTTTCTTTCTAACTTATCGTCATGGCTATTTAGTTAATAGCCCTATTGGTATTAACACTATGGGCAATATTCCTAAAGAAATTGCCAGTTTTCTTCGTTTACCGGATCTTTCTCTTTATACACGACATTGTTTTACAAGGTCCTGTGCTACACAATGCAATGCAGGTAATATTTTGACCATAAAAGGTGGTTGGAAAAGCTCGGCTGTTGATGAAAACCACGTTGCCTCTTCCATAAAAAATAAGATTGATGTCGGAAATATGTTTGCACAGAAAAAGAACGTTAATCTGCCTGGATGTTTTGGGAATGGTTCACAGTTTGAGTGTGACATTTAACCGAGATGACACAATATCGGTATCACAGAGAATGATAATATTCAACAGAATGTCGCTTCTGCACATGGTATTACTATCAATTCAAAAGATAATTCAAATGTAAATATAAATGTATATGGTAATTGCACATTTCCAAAGATTAATCAAAATATCAAATCTAAGAGTGTTACTTTCTCTTTGTAATAAACTATTTACTAATGTATTGCAAATACATGTAACTACAATAAATTTTGTTAATTTAACTACAACCTTAAAGTGTTACATTGATATCTCCGTTATTGTCGCAATATCACTTAAAATAAATCTGCTAAATGTCCAATTTCTAATACGCGACTAGTGCTGTAATAGACCTTATTACAGCACTAGTGAAATAAAAGGTATGGTTACAGTACTAATTGCAAAATCACACTTACGTGGTCCAGTTTTGTATTAAAATATAAAATAAACGCAGCATTTGCAAACTACATACATTTATTCTATCACCTACGATAAAATCATAAACTTATTATGGTCACGACTTTAATTGGGAATCTGTACCTTTATAAACACATATATCGACTTGTTTTTTCTTTACGGTTTTGAAATATTTCTTTATATAGTAAAAAATTATATTATAATGTACATACATAATTGCTACAACTGATCTATTTATTATTGGATTAAATTAACAAAAAATAAAACGTGAGCTTACCTTAATTCCTCGAACTACTTGGATAAATACGCAAACGGAAATCAATAAATAGAGTACATTCATATTTGTACACGAAAGAAAGTAAAAATTATCACAAACTATTTGCGAAGGAAACTGTTTAAGAGAGAAGCCGGCGATTGAGATCGATCTTTAATCGACTACTTCGTGCCGGAAAAGTTCATGTTTTCAATGCAACTACCGCGATTATCACTACGACCGTCGTTTTTACCGCGCATTATATATATTTTTTAAATTATTCGACGCGACCAGATAGTAGATAAAACATCAATTAGTTGTACTGATATCGAAAATTTATAAATAAAACGGATTCGACTGGTGTTAATCCTTTACGTCGTCGGGTCGCACTGGCGTTTCGGGCGGACGCAGCATATAGACAGAGCGTGGTGTTTAGTGCAACTGGCAGGTCACGCAGACCACTTAACTTTTTGAAACTTGAACCACCGATACTTTCTATCTCTATCCCGGCTAACAAAAGTTCTTCTCCTAGAAACGAGTAGGTAATTGGAATACCTGTCTTATTTCCATTTCTGTGAATCCCGACTGTGGCGTTTTGCCGTCCCGAGTTATCTGTTTTATTTTCACGGTTATTTTAAGAAAAAAACGTAATGGGAAACCGGCGCTCATTCAAAAATTCGAAGAACCTCCCACAAGTTTAGGCGTCGTTAAAAGTATGATTGTGTTTATAAATCTTTTTTACAATTTCGAATAAATGCTGTTTTATTTTTCATAGTTTCATGTAGAATTTTTAATAATTCACTAAGGATTCTATATTGTTACATGTAATATACAGTGAGCACGTAAACGTTGGAATGAATTAATTTAAAATCCAGGTGTTTTTTTTCTCTAAGGGCCGATTTCATAATACAATTGTTAATGCGGCATTAACTAATGGAGATTTTAATTTAATGTCTGGTTTAACAGTCCATTAAAGTAAAGCCGTTTCATAATAAATTTGTGTGTGTACTTTAACTAATGCTACATTATGTAGAAATTAGACCAAATAATGCGTATTAGGACAAACTGATATGATGTTTCAGAATAA
>JARFOC010000406.1:13031-37734 GCA_031763485.1 Osmoderma eremita | reverse complement strand
ATAATACAGGGTGACACAAAATGTTATTGAGTTATACTAACTAATAAGGCGCAATAACTCACTTATTTTAAATGGAACATCCCTATGTCTATCTCTGATAGTTTATAAGTTATTTGAGGTTTTTTGTATTAGGAATGAACCAACCGACCAAGGAAAAATATATATAAAAGAAACGTAACAAATAAACAATAAAATTTTATAAAATGTGTTCAAAATTTCCACCGTTCGCTTCTAAACATTTATATAACATTTATAAACTTCTTTTGTTGCTCGGTTGATTTGCAAGGGTTCCAACGAGTTCAAGGCATCCAATAGCTTTCCAATCATGTTGCCCTTAGTCGTTACTGGTTCCGCATATACCTTGTTCTTTATACGTCCCCAGATGTAATAGTCCAAAGGCGTCAAGTCCGGCGAGCGCTCAGGCCAGCGGAATGGACCGTTATTACTTATCCAGTGATCTCCAAAAATGTTTTTTAAAACGTAACTAACTAAACGTGTGTTACAAGTTGGTGCGCCATCTTACTGGAACAAAGCGTTTTCAACATTTTCATTCGGCAGCGTGTTTAAACACGGAAGTAGAACTATTATATTTAAATATCGCTCTCCTATTAAATTATCATCATAATAAATATCATTTCGATGGAAGCTTCCAAACTGGGCGCAATTTTCTAATATCCGCTTTACTGTATTATGATTTGGGGTGGGTCTTTCGGGGTACCTTTCTACAAATAAATGACACGTTCGATCAATAATCCGGTTGCATTCACCGTAAATAATAATGATGTTTAAAAAATCTTCGTTAAACTCTTCTATTTGGCAACTGCAGATGTCACACTTCTATCGATAAATGCCAAATAGTTCCACCTTCTTAAGAAAGTCAACAACAAGATAAAAAATAATATCAAATTCTAATGTAAAGATAATTATCTTTTATGAATTATATAAATTATTTCAATATAATCTTTTATAAGATTTTATTGTTTCAGTGTGTGTTCTTGCTCTTGTTCTCACTTATTTTTTTCCTAAACCTCAAATAACTCACAAACTATTAGAGATAGACATAGGGAGTGCTAATTAACTCTTATAGATAAAAATTAAACAAATCATATGCACTAACAATATACGGGAACCTAAGACTAAGGACAACATGATTGGAATGGTATTGGATGAATTTAACTCGTTAGAACCCTTGCAAATCAGCCGAGCAACAAATCAGAGCATTTTAAAAAGAGTTTATAAATGTTTAGAAGCGGACGGTGGAAATTTTGAACACATTTTATAAAATCTTATCGCTTATTTGTTACGTTTCTTTTTAAATATATTTTTTCCTTTGATCGCTTAATTGATTTATTCCTAACACAAAAAACCTCAAATAATATATAAACGATTAGAGATAGACATAGGGAGTGCTAATTAACTTTTGTAGATAATAATTAAACAAATCATATGCGCTAACAATATACAGGAAGTTCCGTTTAAAATAAGTGAGTTATTGCGCCTTATTAGTTAGTATAAGTCAATAATATTTTGTGTCACCGTCAATTATTAATTTGACGATTTTGTCAACTTTGTACAATATTACTACGTACTAGCTACATAACTATTAAATTTCAACCTCCTAACTGAAGTAGTTTTCCTGTTATTCATTTCGTTGTCAA
The DNA here is from genome assembly GCA_031763485.1 of Osmoderma eremita. Taxonomy (NCBI): domain Eukaryota; kingdom Metazoa; phylum Arthropoda; class Insecta; order Coleoptera; family Scarabaeidae; genus Osmoderma; species Osmoderma eremita. Next base: position 36,076 of record JARFOC010000406.1, on the reverse strand, counting down.
TAAAACGCCAAAAATTTAAAAATCCATTTTTCTCAAAAACTGTCAATGATAGGTATAGGGAAACCTTAACAGAACTCATTTGTAACAACATGTGCCGTCATAAAATGAAATAATATACAGGCTGTTCCATTTAAAATAAGGAAGTTGACATTCGTTTCCGGTATAACCGGAAATTGCCAATATTTTGATTTGAAAGATCAGTACCAAAAACATCCGAAGACAAACTTTGAGCATTCAACTAGTAATGGTTCCCAATATTCCGCTAAACGACGGTTTAGACGCCGCACCCTGTATATAACGAACTAATTAAATCTATTCGTGGTGTGTGAAATTTCCGATATACTGTGTATTAGTAATAGCGGAAAATTATGAATATAAACCAGATCAGAGATTTCGTAGTACATTTAATGGAGTTTAGTTTAAATATATGTATAATATAACAATATACCAATATATGTATAATATAAAAATTGTCTAATTATTTGGCATGATTTGATAAACATATCGCTGCGACTCTTGCACAGTATCATGGGGTGATCTAGAGGAGACTTTTCAAATAACCCTATAGGAAAAAGTCCAATAGATTGGGATCAGGTGAACGTGACAACCATGGAATAGGTCCACCTCGGCCCATCACAATCATAAGGATATTTGGGAGAGCCCCATCGTGCATAAACTACATCTCTTGGGGTAACTGTAAAGGCATATAATCTAAAAGTCTTCAGAGTTTATTTGCAAGAAAATTATGGTAAGCTATTCTACTTCCGTTAACCGATTCGGGAGAATAAATCTCCCACAATGCCTGCCCACGTTCATAGAAAATCTTTTTTTGTTAACTTAAAGCGAATGTAAAGGCGTGTAAGAAGCGTGGCTTAATAAAACTTTATGAAAGGGTATTTTGAATATCGAGAAAATGTCTTCAATGTAAGAAAGTTAACATAGTCTCAACAAAGTTTAACGTTGTGAACGAAATGAGGAATTCTTTGATACTTGCTCTCTCTGGTAAATATTTAAATCTAGGATTAATTATACATCGCCTGCCACGGGACATTCAGAAACAAATATGAAATTGTATTGAATTAAAAGAAAAACATTAATTTTAATTGTAAAAAATCTCTCCCTTTATTTAAATACCAAGCCAAGTTTCATAGTTTTTTAAGATATCAATTATAATACGCATCTGCTAACATTACAAGATTCACCACAATTGAAGAAGGCGCATAGTTAAACTGCAGCGACTGGCCTAGTTCTTAATATTTGGGTTATTATTTTTATACCACGCAGCAATTTGCTACGTTTACAACTCATGACTCAGTCTTCCGTTGTGCTTAATTGTTCCCGAGAAAAATTACTGCCGTCAGTAACATTATCAACAAACATAATAATTTTAGTAAATACATAATAAATCTTACGTTATTTATTTATACTAATAATATTTTGTTATCCATGCATGGCGTTAAGTATTTACGTAGTTTCAAGCATGTGTTGGTGGATGTGTTTTGGTGAGGCTTTGAACTTGAAGTAGCCGTAGTCAAGTATATTTATATAGGAGTTTATAACCAAACTAAGTATCTGTTAATAGTTGCTATAATGTACCAAAATAAGTAAGGAACGCACCAACAAATTACTAAATTTACTCGGTTTGACTGTGAAATTTCACTTTATCCTTTATTTATAGCGTAATGCGTTAAGTGCCTCAAACATGTACAATCCATTAAGACAGAGGTAAACGAACTTGCGTAAGGGAGTAATGAAATCGATAAATCGAAAAAGTGACTTTATCCCAAATCACCCGTAAAGCATACAACACGACTTTACTTACCGAGACATTCCTCGTTCGTGTTATTACCTAACTCTTTCGGTTGAAAAACGGATTATGTACTATGTTGGTACGACTTAGAAAAAAGTATGTTCGCCTATTATTATTAGAAAACTTTTTCCTCATTTTTCTTTAGTTTGGGAATATAAATCATTGTTTCATCAATCTTGTAAATTTTAAAAATAGTGTAATAGAAATATTAATTATATGGCTACCAGCACAATTGTTTTAACAGCATTACTTAGACAAAATGATTTAAACTAATTTACTTTATGTCTGGACGTATCAAGAGTACAATAATAGATTAATGCTACTGTTATTTATGTTTCAGAAAACGACTTCGCGTATTTTCAAGAACAAGTCGCTTGGCTGCATGTTATGGCCACTATAAAAGCCTATTTCAGGCAGCTCGCTATAAAAGCAAAGTAAAGCATTGTATTGCTACCGCTGTGTAAGTTATTGAAGTGTTTACAATTCTATATAGTAAATCATAATCGCTTTGATGTTTCAGGAGAAAGTTATTAAGATAATTGCATGATTGCGGAAAAATATTTGTCAAATACCATCACCAACTCTTTAGATTTGCCTATCTATCAACATTTTATGATCGATGGTGTATAATAACGTGGCCACATTGCTTCTTGCGAGTGTGTTTAGGTGCCCAGGAGTTTTAGTTTATTAATTCAGCACCATTGTTGTACTAGTCAAGGTTGCCCGAAGAAATTGAGTGTCTTTATATTCAGAAATGGTATAGCAGATTTTGATATAAAATTGATAAGTATAAATAAGAAGGGATCAAGCTTTGAGTTTTGAAGTGTCAAGTTGTGTCCACTGAATTAGTTTAATTAACAAATTACACTGGTTAACAAGAGGCCCCTGTTACCGTTGACCGCTGTCAGAGAGGTACATTATATTTTATTTCTGCATACACGATAAGCACGGTATAACATTGTTGCATTTTAGCGCGTCGCGGCTGCTGTAAATGTAAGTATTTGGACTGTGAGTCAGATATCAAAATCGGTAAAGTCACACCAACCATTGCCTTCCTGTAGCAAAAACAGAAAAAAATCGAAACCGATTGTGGATATCAATGAAGCAAGTGAAGCTGCTATTCACAATGTAATTTAGGTTAGGTATAGGATACAGTGGGTTAAATAAATTTAAGTTAAAAAATACCCCTTACCACCTTGTTGAGTAAAGAACTGTGAATACGCCACTATCAAACATTCGCATGTTTGATAGTGGCGTTCTAGGAACAGGTTTGTTCTCGGGGTGCTACGCTTGACATTATTTCTTCCTTTGTGATTTTTCTGCTGAGGATGGCAACTTAGTTGCCGAAATACGTATTCAGAGTTCTTTACTCAACAAGGTGGTAAGGGGTATTTTTTTTAACTTAAACAATGTAATTTACCAAATGTGCCATAATCGTATGTTAAAATGCATTCTATATAATCAGATGTGCCAATGCCAATTTTAGGAGAACACATAACACGTTCATCTCTTTTATGTAAATTGAAAGAAAGAGATTTGTTTAGTGGAGGCATTTGATCATTAGGTAAAATTGAACAATAACTTCGTCATCACCTTGACGATCTAGTTTACTACAAATATATTGCGTTACAGATACGTGGTTGGTAACCATCGATTTACTAGGAACAAAACTATGTTGGTTCGGTGACACCAAAGAATTTGTGTTATGATATATACAATTCAAATATCCACACAATACAAAAATTCCAGGCTAAAGTACTCAGAAACACATCAAAAGCGCCATGGTTTGATACCAACCGGGAGATACATATGTATATCTTATGTCGAATACCAGGTATATACATAAGTATGCCAATAGACAGCTTCGCTTGCACCAAAACACACTGTAGATCGTCTCAACCTCCAAATGCAGTATGCAGTAATAGCAACTTTTATCTCTTACTATCCTTAGTTGCCCTCATTAACGCTATCTTCACTTCCTATTGCTATGTTGCAACTTATTTACATATGTCGGCGTCGGCAACGATACCTATCTCTCTGTCCATTAGCGTCAACTGCTGTCAATCGTTATCGTTACAGTTTTAAAATATTTTTGGTTAGGTTCCACCTTAATTTATTTATATATAGTCGTACAAATCGTTCTTTTCAGAACGTTTCCATCCTTTTCGAGCGTGCACAGGGTAATATGGATATTTTTCTTGATTTTTATAAATTTTATAACCTATACATTTAGTTGCAGTTTTCCTTGCATTGCTCCATTAATGCACTGAGAAACCGGCGCAAGGGAGAAAATTTAGCGTGAAGGAGAAGTGTATCATTGCAAATGTTAAATTATTTTAATAAATCTAGGAATGTGAGTTCTGTCGTTCAACCTGGACAGACACTACAATTCAAAAAGGCCGACAAGCTTTGATCCAAGAATTAAGTACTGGTTTGAAATCCTTAACCAGCTTGGACCTCGTTTTGCATTAGTTTATGCTGGTGATGATAATGGATTTGTTGCTGGTGTTGAATATACATTTCTCTGCAAGAAAAATACAGCTGTTGTTCATCATGAGATGGATTCGGACACATACGAGGGTTGGTTTATTAAGAAATTGCTTCCAAATATTCCGCAGAAGTCAGTGATTGTTCTTGATAATGTTTCCTATAGAAAATTAGAAAGAATTTCAACGGCGACATGGAGAAAAAACAATATCATTGATTGGCTCCGGGAGAAACAAATACCAACCACTGCTAAAAAGGGACTTGCTGTTTTGCGTGTCTCAAATTAAACCGCAGTATGATAAAAGCAGGATTGATGAAGTTGCAAACGAAAAAGGTAATGAAGTTCTTCAATTGCCACCTTATCGCTGCGAGTTAAATCCTATTGAAATAGTATGGGCACAAGTTAAAAACTCCATAATAATGAATAATACCACATTCAAGATAAAACATAAGCAGGAATTAATTCGAAGAGCATATAGCACTGTAACAGTTGATATATTGGCAAAACTACATCAAATATGTAAAAAATATTCAAAATGAAATGCGGATAGTGGATAATTTGCAAGGTGACGTTGAAGAATTTATTATTCGTGTAACAGATTCGTCATCATCTGAAGATCGAACTGGTTCATCGACTGACTGAAAAGTTGACATAAGACATATGTATGTATGCTATAATCTCTTCCTATCCATTCCTTTCTTAAATATTATTGTATTATATGGGTATTTGTATGATTCCAGCTATTTTTGTTAAAACTAGAAACTTATTTGTTAAAGGATTATATATTTTTCTGTAAATGTAATAAATTGTATACATAGTTCCTTACAATTCCTAAATAAATGTTCGAAATGTCAATTATGTTAATGTTGAGTAATAATAAATAAAATTGGGGCTTTTTTATATTTTACTGTTTTCCACAAAATGTGCATTTTAACTGTCAGAAACCAAAATAATGGAACCGGAAGTAATAATGTACAGCTGATTCGACGATTTGGCAACTGTGTATCGAATTTCCATAAGCTCTGTACTGCATTCGAAGGATGGGACAATATATAGGAAGAAATTTTATAGGCACAATCAAATCAATCAAAAAACTGAAATGCCAATCCGCCCGGGTCAAAGAAATTAAATATTGAAGTTTTAAAAGTTCCTTACTTGAATCGCTTGAAAGTGATTTTTAATGGTGTTTAAAGCGTTAGAAAAGTAACTGTGTATGTATGTATTATGTTTAATACACCTACTTTGAACAACTACAAACTGATATTTTCTCTCTAAAACTACCATACGAACGCCAGACACTTATTGCAATATTTCGTTATGTAGAGCAAGCTTAGATGTTTATTTTATTACTTAATATACTCTTGGATAATTTAAAATTAAAAATCTTTAGACTGGTGATATGCCGTTTATACAAACATGTTTTATTGTGACGATTGACCCATTTCGACCCAATATACATAATATGTATATAATAATACCAACTTTATTTATTTATATCACTTATTAAGTAATCAATACATACATATGTATTTGTACGACATCAGACGTTATCAAGTGTTTTATAAGTAATTCGAGACAAAACACAAAATACATGCATAAACTTTTGTGAAATTTATGTACGCATTTTACGTAATTACTCTATAGTTTGTGTTATATCACTCATATTTAGAGTAATAAATGTTGTGGTTGAAGCTGGGAGCCTATATTTAGTTATTTATGGAAGTTATCAGCTTGTGACTTTAATACTATTGCAGATTAAAATACTAAATGTGATTCATAAAGAAGTAAAGCGATCTATTAGAAACGTATATGTATTCATGGGTCATTGCTGTTAACGAATATTACTTTGACGTATTTATTATTTTATATAAATATTACTCGTAATTCGGTCCTAGTCATACATTTGTGTTATTATACGTTTATCCAATATAAACCGTGACTATGTCCTGTTTATATTTACTAATAAGGCAACGTGCGATATTAGATTATGCATAGAAGCATAACTTCTGGGCTTAACAAGTATCATTTAGCAATTTGGCGATTATCTTTCATCAACCTTTGTTTCAATTGTTTAATCCTACATATTTGCGTCATATAGGAAAACGTCAATGGAATAAGGATTGAGGCGTGGGCATTTCTGCCAGTTTTTTATTTAATTATCTGCTTGGTATGTAACGGTATAATAGTTAAATAACATTTTGCCAATTTACAATTTCAGCTTCCTGTTGATATAAAAATATCAAAGCCCTGCCAACTTGCAGAATTTTCGCTTACTTTATACAGAATGTGCTCTCCTCTACCATAGTAGAGTTATTAATGAATAAGCATAATAATTATAGGAGATTGTTTAAGGAAATAATTGCCGGGACTTCCATTGATGCATAGACTTGAAATGCTTGAATGCAATTAGCACGCTTTTATTCGTTATGCAGTGGTTTCGAACGAAACGCTTGGCTTAACACAATAATCGAATAACTTTTTAAGTAGTCTTTCCTTCTTACGCTTAACTGAACACCATTTTAAATGCGTATAGAAGATACTAATTGTAAATCAAGCGTAATCCCGATAGTTTCACAGGTGTAGGTAAAATACGTCATATGGAATATGCAGTGGTGGCTCTCTGTGAGTTCGGCGAATGGCGACGGATGAAAATGTTAGGGTCATCACGATATATCGGAATATTTTTATTACAGTTTGGAATCAATGAAAGAAGATTTCTGCCAATAGCCGGCACGTACGTTCAACTAACGTTTGGTTAACGATACGGGAGTATTGAACGAGCAACCAGGCATCCTCCGAGGTGCACTGATGATAACTATGTGAGTTCGAAACAGCTGTCTGTACGTGAGGAATACCTGAAGCTATACAATCAGACGTGTTGTGTGATCTCAGAGGTATATTTATATATATTTTTTTAAATATATTTTTTATATACTTCATTTTTTGAACAGTTTGGAAAGCTAACAGAATGATTTTGGTCTAGGGTGGACAATTGAATGGTCGAGAAGGAGCTCCGCCACTGGAATACTTTCGCAATATTGTCATTGTCACAACAAATTGTCATATAAGGCGCTCACCAAACTGATATGACCTATGATACAGCATGTGATATTATACGCAATTTGGAAATGATGCGTTACTTATTTAAAACCAATTCATTTCAACGAATATGCGCTGACTCGACTGACTCATCACATCTCTTATCATTATCAGCGTTATTAGTGGGCCTTGAATGATCTTGGAGTACAATATTTCCAATATTAGATTCCTTTCCGGCTTCTACTTCTGAATTATGAAATTTGGTTGGGTGGAGAATGTTCCATCATGTTTACAAATGAAATTATGCAAAACGAAAAGTGCTTTAATAATAATATCTACATTTTCAATTTTCCATGATATTGGCGTATCCAGTACTCGAGACTTTGAGACCAGCATTCCAAAAGCGTATTCTACAGATCTTCTTGCCGTAGAAATTCAGTAGTTATATATCGTCTTTTCATTTGATAACTGTCTTCGTGGATAAGGTATCATCAAGTTTTCCATAAGCGAGAACGCTTCATCTCCAACAAAATAATAGGGAAATGGTGCAGAGTCTGGTTCTCCTGGCAAATCTGATGCTGCTGGTAAATGTATTTTCTGTTTATTACAGGTTTACTAAAAGCACTTTCCCTAAATATTCTTCCATCGCTATTCCGGCCATATTCCCCAACATCTATTGTTAAGAAGAGTCCATTAGCATCTGCTGTCGTTAGCAAAACAATTGAAAAAAACTGCTTATAATTGTAGAATGCTGATCCGGACTTCAATGGAGCTTTAATTCTAATATGCTTCCCATCTACACTTCCTACGCAGTGAGGTAAATTCCAGAGCTCGTAGTACCTGTTAGCTACTTCTTTCCGTTGTTGTGCATTTAATATTGGTAAAAAATGAGGTTGTAAAACGTTCCATATGGCTAATGATGTTGAAACCACTGTATTTCGGATAGAACTGTGGCCTCTCAAAAAATTGTAGGGAAGCGCTTTAAATGAACACCCAATTGCGTAATATCTAAAAATAAGGATGATACATTTACAGTTTTTATAAATAAAATTAGAATCAACTTAAAAACACTATGATCTTGCGTATTGTTGCAGCCCCCGATTATAAAAATAGGTGCAAGAGTGATACTACTACATACTACTTACCTGAATTTCTAAGTTTTCTAGAACATCTCACAAAATCTTGAAAACAATGTGGTAACATTTCGACTTTTTCATTGCAACCAGCTTCTTTGTCACAACCAGAGGACGATGAAGAAGACGAAAACATAGAATCTCCATCATCAATGCAATTAGAGGAAGCCGTACTTTCCGATGTATTAATTGCTCCTGACACAAACAGAAATTCTACAGTTACGAGTGAGCTAAGTTATGTTAATGCTAAAGAAAGTATTGCTACAATAGCTCCGAAGAAGGAAGAAAACTTTCAAAATCAACTGATCTATAGATGATGTTAACCAATCAGCTTTGGAATTCTTTAATGCACGGAAGAACATGAAACCACTACAAACTGAATCGGAGAGTCCGGATTAATTTTTTTTTTAATTTTGCTTCCTGATATGACAGAAAGAAACCCCGATCGGAAGAGGCGTTTTAGAATTGGAACTCTAAAGTTGGCGCAAGATATATTAAGCGAAAAGATGCCAGCATTCATACCTCCCACAATTTCCACTGTTCTACGTGGCTTCGTTGGTAATCAACAATCAGGTTATACTGATATCTCACATAATAACTGGATAATGCAACATGGTCCCCGAGAACAATCTCTTTATTGAATCACTTAGTTTGTTTTATATTAATATGTTGTACTTATTAGTACTAAATTTTAAAGTTCGTTTTTATTACCTGGGTGTTATTAGTAGTCGTTCTTCAGGACAAATGGCTCTTCTAAATTGGTGTCTTTTTTTCTGGTTTTATCATGGAGATCAACAACTCAAAAAGAAGTTTTGCTGATTCTATAACAGGATTGAAACTTTTCTGGATCTTGGGACAATTCCTTAAAAACAACATATATCCTATGCTCATAAACATTCTTTCTCCAATGGGATGCACTCAGTACGCTTTTTGTATCTAAATTCTAATTAAATTTAACCGAGTAACAGATCATTCCAGTAAGGCCTGTATTGAAATCATGTTACTTTTGCGTCACATAGCTGTCAAATCATTGTCATATCACAATTATAGTCGGTCCAGTGAGCGCTCCGCCTAAGAAACCCATTAGAGGTGCAAAGTAAATGTTCTGAGACAGTTTTTTTTTTAAATATCATGTTGCTTTATTATATTTTGGAGAGAATATTATTGACAATACAGTCCCACCACGATTTTTATTATCGTTGTATTGGTTTGAATGTGTTGTTGACTCGTAATAAGTAAGGGATTTAGGCATAGACGCAAAATAAACATCAGAGAGAAGTTTAGAAATAATGTGACTTGACACAAGTTTGATGGTAAGATATTGTCACTTATCTGTGGCCCCGCAGTTGGAGTGTCAATTTCCTACGTTAACAATAAAAAAAGCCGCCTGTCGTAGTTTATTACTGTACTAACATGAAATAAAATAAATTACATTAACAAAATAAACATTTATACATATGTACGGGGTGTGTAAATTAAGTAATGAGATTGACAACGTAACGTTTGATATGGCAACACGGGAAGCACGGGACATGGAGGAGCGACAAGTGGACATTGTAATACGCGTTCAGTGCAAGTTTGAATTAAATCAAGTCATTTGGTTGTCCGTTGTCGTTCTTTCCGTGAACTCGGGTTTCGTAGTGCGTTCTACAAATGAAAGACATTAATTCCGAGCATCGGTGTGCATCAGTTTTGCTTCAGAATTGGGGAAAGTGCAACAGAAATTTTTGCAAAACCTCTGTAGGCCTATGGAGAGAGTGTTTTGTCGAAAGCCCAGGTTTTTGAGAAGGAAAGAGAGTCGATGGGAGATGCGTCACGCAGCGGAAAGCCTTCAACTGTAAGAACCGATGGCAATGTCGACAAAATCCGCTATCTTGTGCGTTCAGATCGTCGGCTGATAATCAGAATGATCAGGTAACAATTGATTTTGTCTCACACCACCGCGCATTAAGTTTTGACCAATGAATTGGGAATAAGAAAGATCTGCTCGAAAATGGTTCCAAAAAACCTTTCGCAGGAACAAAAGGACGTCAGGGGAGAAAGGTGCCTTGACTTTTTGGACTCGATTGCAAATAATGGAAATTTTTTGGAACATGTGATTACTGGTGATGAGAGTTGGGTGTTCCAGTATGACCCGGAACCAAAACGCCAGAGCATGGAATGGCACACTTCAGGCTCCCCAAAGCCCAAGAAACCAAGAATGAGCAAATCAAAGATCAAGAGCATGAAAAAGGGTTATGCGTTTGATACCAAACATCAAGAACGATTGGATCCTGCATCATGACAATCCGCCTTGTCACACAGCAATTTCCATAAACGGATTTTTGACCAGTAAAAATATTTCTGTGGCTCCTCAGCCTCCTTATTCACCTTGGGATTACTTGGGAGAATGATGTCATCCACCGGGTCGCACATCACTCCTTCCACCTCGGCCGCTTCGTCCTATTGTGGAGCGGATGGCATCCTAGAGTTCATCCAACAAGTCCAGGCCCTTGAGGTAGCTCAGAATCTTGTTGTATGAGGAATTTGTCAGGTCAGCTAGGGTAGTCACCTGACTTGAGTCCTTATGCCTTTCTCCTCTTCCCAAGGTTGAAAATTCATCTGAAGGGACATCATTTTGGGACACTCGAAAACATTCAAACAGCTGTAACCGACCAGCTAAAGGCGATTTTAATATCCGAGTTCCAGCACAGCTATGAGGAATAAAGGAACCGCTGCGTGGCTTCCCAAGGGAGATATTTTGAGGGAGACAACGTTCAATTGGAATTATATTCAAATAAAAATATTTAAAAATATCAGTCTCATTACTTAATTTACACACCTCGGATATCTGGATGGGGCTTCACCAGTTCTAAATGCATTTAAATCGTAATTTGATCAGTTATTGAGAATATCCGGAATTGATAGTGATAGTGAAATAGAACATAAATTAAAATGGTATATTGTATAGATAGGTGGCGATAACTAGAAGTGCCAACCATCTAGTGGTACCACAACAAAGATTTCGTTTTTAGGATGGTTGACATGTCATGATACCGTAAGCTATCGGAGATTCTTCTCTTCAGAAGAAGCCACTTGTATTAGTAGCGAAACGTCTTTTTTTTATCAACATTATTTATTTATTTTATTTTAATGTGTGTTTTATCTTGCTATGGCAGGGTTCATTCCCAGAAACTCTGATCGTGAAAGCATTGGACAGTATTCGTCTAAGTTAAATCAATTTCGATTCCATTAAAATCGTTGCTGAATTGAATAAAAAATTGAGACAACGACCTTTGTAATGGTGTTTATTATTCTTAGGCGTCTTAGGAGTCATAAAAAATTAGTGCTCTTCTGGGTAACTAATTTAATATCAGTTTTAAGAAATGCTTTACTTAGTCCTAATGATAAACAAACGCACTAAAAAAAAATACATTTTTGCCTATTGTTTACTAACGAAAATTAAGATAATGCTATTTCATATGTTGTATGTGTAATTATTAAATAAATTCATATCAAATATAACATACTAAGAGGTTCACTATGAAGTTCTATTTCCAGTGTAATATTTTAAAGTGTTAAATTTGAAAAGGTAAAGTTAGGGGTAGCTTGTTAATACTATTTTATAGGTTATTCTAGTAAAATCGGTGTAATTTTGGCGACAAAAATTGGAAGTTGAAAGGGTATGTGTACAAATTGTAATGTTATGGCCGACGAACAAGTTTTTGATTCAATTTTCAACATCTGCAATACAGAATACGAGAGGTATCGAATTGAATGGTAGCTTAGGATTAGTAAAACAAGTCTTTAGCGGGGTTATTTCGAAAGAATACCAATGCCAAAACAATAAGTTCAATATTGAATATTATTCATAAATCTACTAATTATAAGTTTATTCCTTCTCTTTCGTATCCGGTGACTCGAGAGTGGAAGAATTTATCTGCCATGGGGCGCTTACTTGTCTTGACCCTTCCGTGTTCTATTTAATGAACAATGTAGCGAAGCGGCAAATCAGATTCAGGCAACCCAACGTGCGCATTATTTATTTCTGTTTCATAGAAGTGATTTTAGATAACCAGATATACTCTCTAGACATTTTAAATATTACGGACCACGGTATTGAGTTATGTATTGCAGGCGGTATTGTTCTATATCTACATTTATAATAGGTCTAGTACGTCCGAAAATTTTCTTTTCAATTACATTTATTGCATTTTTTTCAAAATCTATTACCTTTCTTTTGTTGTAGTGGAAAAATCAAAATTCTGCTAAAATCAAAATAATAGGATGTTGATATGTATCTATATATTTTGGATCAAACAATGCATAAACATGTATAATAAATACAAAATAATTATCTCTCCTTTGATTCACTTGCTCTACGTAGTACAGATATATGGAAAAGGTTTTTGTGCATATAGTATTCATGTATTACCACATTTGCCAACTGAAGCCAAACTTTATAATTCTCTAAATGATATAAGTTGTTTTCCTTTTGAAAATTATCTTGGTTTTCTGAAGCGGCTTCTTAGAAAACCAAATTTTCCTCAACAACAACTTGTTAGGAGAATAGTTGAAGTGAAGAGAATATTGGAAACCAACAATTTAATGTGAAGGACACAAACAATAATATTTGTTTTTTCGATAAAGAAATTTCAAATGTTGAACCTGAAATTGTAGATAATTTTGATGGAGAATTTCACAAAAAAACTAAGTCTTAACAATCTTAAATTCAAAAGCAATATTTCAAACTCTTGTATTATTTTAATAGATGGCAACATTATGATAATTAAGTATTTTGTTAAACAAGGAAACGAAATTTTTATTACTGGAAATAAATTTTAAATTATTCGACCGTTTGCTAATTATCCAGCTGATAGCACCTTCTTATCAATGTATGAAGTCTGTTTCCCGAACTAAATGAATCATCTAAATGAAACCCGCAAACGCAGGAGAACAACCCCAAAACGTTGCTTGAAATATGAGCATGTATTGTCAGATGAAGAGACTATGACCATTCCAAAAACGCCAGTATTCGCAAAAAATCATTCGACAATTGTTCAGAAGCATCTTCAACCGTGACATCATATGGGCTAACATATTCTGCATTCTTTACCATCGAATTCTCGCACTTTCAACCAACTCGTGTGTCACCTCCATTGTGGACAATGCCAGCGAGGTGATGGTATGTAGCATCATTTTGGCCAATTTTATTTAAAGATACGAATTTAGAATGTCTGTAGAGATATTATAGTTTTTCAATTTCTCCTCTCGTTAAACCTGAGTTCTATATTGGGTACACTGCGTGGATGTTCCGAAAATTATGCCGGTGCTACTACAGTAACATTCTAAAAATTTACTTTAAATGAAAATTCAGTTGGAAGTTCTTGATATTTTCACTTAGAAGTGTTGCATAAGTTATATATTGCTTTAGATTGTGTATTTATATCTTTTAATATATGTGGTTTTCAGGATATTTTAAAGAAATTATGAGGAAAATGGTACATCTGCGGCAAAACATTAAATATATTAAAAACACACGCCCTAGAGAAGAAGAGATACAAGATCATTACGAAGAAATAATCCATCAGTATGAAGACAAGGAGCAATTCATCCAATTTGATATTAGCTTATCAAATAATGAAAAAATGGCTTCTTTGGTAAAGCCCTGCGTTTCACCATTTTTCATCAAATTCATTAGTGTGTTTTTAGAGTTCACTATTGAAACTTGTTCGAGGTAAGGATGCTGCAGAAACCATACACAGCATCTTGAGGAAAATGAAACATACATGTTTCTTTTTTTTTCTTGTTGGCACCAGACCAATTATAGGTTAATTGGTTTGGTGCCAACAAAAAGAATTGTTTTGAAAATGTGACAAATATTTTAAAATTGGTAATCTGTAAGTATACATTTAATTCAGACATACTTTATGCTTTATTGTTATGATTTGTTTCAGATGCTGTGATCCGTTTTCACAAAATACTACCCAAAAACAAACAGAAACTATAATAAAAGTATGGCTCAGAAATGCGGGAGACTGGGAAAGTCGGGAACAGTTACCGAAGATAAAGGTATATATTTATTATATATTTAATATTCCATTGTGAGTTTTATTTTTCGAATTCGAATTTTCGAATAAAAGCTGCTTAAGGGACATTATATTGAGGAATGGAAAGTAAAACGGAGTATACAAATCAGCAATAAGGCCCATAATAATATACTCTGCAGAAAAGAGACCAGATACCTCCAAGACACAGCAAATGATGCGATTATTGGAGATGAAAATAATAAGGAGCACAAAACACCGCTTGACAGAATCAGGAGCGAAGACCTACGGCAACAAAGTGGAATACAAGACGTAGGAAAATAGATAGGAGAACGAAGAAAATGCTGGAACAAACACGTAAGCAGAATGGGGGATCATAGACTGGTGAAATGTGCCAAAATAAATAATTCTGTTGAGAATCAGGGCAGACCATCCAAACGCTGGAAGGAATGCTGGACATCTATATCCGAAGAGGCATGGGAAGAAAACAGGCAGTAGCCTAAGCAAGAAGAAGAAGAAGTTTAATTATTGCTTTTAGAATGATTTATATTTTTTTATAATAAATATTTTTCGTATAACAGTGCTATTTATTAAATTATTAAATACGTTTAAAACACCTGTAGTGGCAATTTGTTGGTTTGGTTTTCGCACCAGTACATAATGTATACTGGCTTATTAGAGGCCTTGTAATGGACCGCAGCATTGGCACTTTGCTGGTTTAGTTCTGTATCCGCATCCAAACTGCATCAGTTTAGTGAAGGTGCTGTAAGGGGCCGATGGCGACTGGTGACGACCCAGTATATGTTGGCATAAAGTCGGCCGACTCTCCTATACGTACCCGCTCAGATCTGGCGTACTGGCATGGCGCCGGGCCATTTTCGCTATTACTGGCAAGAAGGTATTCAGTCTGCCTTGGCCCAATGCATTTGCGTTTGTTGGGACGTTCACTCTATGCATCTACCTATTTAGTCTATTTGCTTTAATTAACACTCTTATATTCATTTCAGATGAAAATCCCAGAATGTTAACTGGGTTGCCTAGCTTTAGTTTTGTGAATTACATTTTACGACAAAGCTTGTGTTTTGGGATCATGACCTTTCATTGTCATGTTATATCATCATCATAGAAATACTTTTTTGGTCCACATTTTCGGATATCTTATAAATTCACCTGGATATGTAACTTACAAATTACCTTTGCTTCAATACCTAGCGTAAAAATGTCGTTATTTCTCGGATGAATTAGTGTAAGAGATCCTACAGTTTCCTCTTGGTACTATCAGTATTTACTATGTTTAATTTGCAGTCTTAAAATATTTGCTAATTCGAAAAAGCTCAACTAGAGTATTGACCGAAAATACCTTAGATATCGAGAGGAACTAGAACAAAAATACCTCAACCACCTTAATGAGTGAAGAACTCTGGATACGTATTTCGGCAAGTTGCCATCCTCAGTAGAATCTACAAAGAAAAATAATGTTAGACGTATTTTTACTGGATGTACCCTTCAGTGTTTTTCAAGCGGCGATCTGTTGCAGTGCATATCTGGTGGTGCAGTGCAAATCTGGTCCAAATGGTAATCATGAAAGTAGAATCTGGGATGAACGATTCTATGCAGGTTTGGCGGTTATTAGCGTCAATATTCTAAATTTTCTAATAAGTAAATTTACAGAGGGTCCATGGAGACATGATCACAAAAGAACTCGTCGACCTGACAGCAATATCTCTCAATGGCGAACAAAAGAGCTAAGATTTTTTTTTTAACTTTAATTGCTATTATAAATATTATTTGTAACCTTACTTTAAATCAATCGTGTTTGGATTAAACATAGGTATATTTCAAACCATTTTATTATACATTTAGTAATAAATTATATTTTTCGTGTGCAAATACACGTAGCGGTTATCAGTTCGTTATCGACAAGATTCTAAATCTAAGGATTTCGTCACGGGACTGGATGGCGCGCTGACCGCCTCTCTAAATATTTCGCTGTCGTTGTCGATCATACTTTTACTTATTAAAATCTTCTTGCCCAGCATGTTTTTGGATATCAGCCGTATGATGAGTTGTACATTTCTAAGGTTGTAATTTTTAAAGAGCACCTGCATCGTCGCAGTACTGGCGTCGATTCGCATACTAATCGTCGGTTGAAAACGGTCGCTCTTCCAACTGGCAACACGCACTCCGTATTCGAATGCGGTCATTTTGAGGTAAATCGAACCTGGAAATTATAATTTTAAGTAATGAACATAATTTTGAATCAACAAAAATTTTATTTAAACTGTTTAGTTCACAGACGAACATTTTAGAGATGCCTTGTCTGTGACATTTTTAACATATTTTTTTATTCATTTGTTTGCAAACCTTATAAGTCTGTGCTTAGGTGTTCAGCTACTGCTGAAACAATTTGATTCTACATGGTGAATCTTGGATATAAATCTGTTGGATTAATTTTTCGTACTCATTAAAACCGTGTAATCCAGATTAAAGTAACGGAAATTAGAATATAAATTAAATTAATGAAAAAACACATGCTGAGACTGATCCTTTCAAAGGTAATCAACACTAATCCTTGTTTATACACTATTCTATTTACATGTGAGGAGTAAGTTAATATTGATTCTGATCACCATCTCGTAATAGTGCATATGCAAAATGTAAAAGAACAGAGAAGAAACGATGATGGGGAATCAGATATGAACAAAATAATAAAAAGGAAGGAATAACGACAGAAATAGAACAAGAACACGAGAGAAACAATACAACCTCATTATAAAAATACTTGAAGGAAGCAAAGGAAATAAGCAGTGCAACATGTAATGTCGCAGAGCAAAAATGAATTAAATACTTCGCATATCTGCACAGGGACAAGGCAACCAACGGGAGCAAATATGGAAGAAATCACAGCGCAAATCAAGGAGAGCATAGAAAAACCAGAAAAATAGGAAAGCAGAAGTAAATGATCGAATGAATGCTGAATCGAAAATGGCCGGAGTCGAATTACTCAGGAAAATATACAAAGTAGAATATGGGTAGCAGACAGAATTTCAGCCGAATGAAACGAAGGCGATATAATACCAATACCTAAAACAGGAGATTTAATCAAACCTGAAAAGTACAGAGGATTGACACTGTTGAATATTACATATGAAATATTAACCAAAATACGGAAATAACCACTAACTAAACATGCGGAAAAAAAATTAATGGCGAATACAAATCTGGATATAAGAATGGTGGATCAATGGAGTGGTGTTATATACATGATATACTGTTTATCGACTTTAAGCCGACGTTCGATAATCAAAGGAGAACAGAAAAAATAAGGGACCGTAGATGTACCAATCAATAGGAAGCTACAGGTGGTTGCATACACAGATGACCTTGCAATTACTGAAACAACTAAGAGAGATCTGAAAGTGACATTCACACTGATGGAAGAAAATCTAAGGAATAAGGAGATTTAGTAACCCTTCAGTGTTGAGGAAGTGAAATCAACACTGCTGTCCTCTTACGTTGAAGAGAGGCAGTAAAACCTACACGCTTGACGCACACACACACACGCAATACACACTTATGTACATAAACCTAACGTAGAGTGATACAACAGGCCTCAAGGCCGCATATTAAGTCTGTGCATTAGGATAAAAACAACAACAAAGGTTTAGTAATTATGACATAAGTATGTATTTCTCAAATAACGCTATAATATAAATACCAAATATTAAACTGAAAGTTACATTTTGTGAAACAAGAAAAGGTGTTCGCATTCTATCGGCAAACCATTTTTCGTTAGCTAGATGCGTGTGAACAATCGAGTTAAAATTTAGTATGTTCGCCAAATGTACATTTATACACGTATGCCCACATCGGCACGGGGGATTGCTTTGCGAATGGCAACTGCGCATTTAGAGTCTTACGGTGTATCATAACCAAGCAAGGGTACGCACGCATGTCCGCTCAATCACGTAATACTGCGTAATTGTTCTGTACTCTCAGATTACAGAAAAAAGTACAATTTCTTATATTCATTTTGTAGCTGTTATGCTTTGCAGGAGAACGAAAAAGTAATTCTAAGCAGGAAAACAAACAACGATTCTTATTAAATTAAACAAAGGAAAGGCAAACCCTAGGGTTATACAAAATAAATTGAAATTTAACAATGTTACTTTATGGGGGATTCTAAAATACCTCCATCCGCGGTCAAACAATAGCCGAGCTTATCGTAAAACCCCCGCCTCACTGCCTCGAGATTTCTAGAAGTTATTGTCGTAAAAATTCTCAACAGTTCTACTTGTAACAGTTGCAAGCTCGCCATTGTTGCAAAACTGTAAAGATTTTGTTTACACAGCCCCACAGAAAAAAATCCCAGGGATTGAGGTCGGGTGATCGAAGTGGCCATTTTATCGTACCCTTCCCGGTAATAACACGATTAGGAAAGGTGTTTTCTAAAAACTCCATTACTAATCTGGTGTTATGCGCGGGACAACCTTCTTGCATAAATCAAATTGCATCAAAATCGGGGTTAAGTTTACGGATAGCGGGAATAATTTGCGTTCGCAACAAATCCAGATATTTCAATCCATTAAAACTGCCGTCGATAACAAATGGTCCTATCATGTTATCATCCAAGGTACCCGCTTAAACGTTAAGTTTTTCGGGCTCAGTACCCCGAAAAACTTTACGTTACGGACAAGATGTTGATTTTCTCGAGATCAATATCGTACGACTGAGGTATTATGCTTGCCATGACGTGGAAAGGAGGACGGAATATTTTTTAAATAAAATATTCGTCTTGGTTAGCCCTTTCCACAAAACCCACAAAACTCCATTCTTGCAAAATTACCCTCGGGAAAAATCTCCTGTACTATTAAACTTGTATAACTTTTGTATTTGTTGCGTTCCAGAATACGTTCCACCGATTTCGTCTGCAATTTGCCGGCTATTCGCCCATTTCAAGCAACGAACAAATCCTCACTTCTCTCTCCCCCCTTTCGGGAGGTATTAAATGGATTTGAGGCTGTTCGTCAACGTTACTAGGTCTTTTTTTAATTCACCAAATCGATTTGGTTTTATTTACATTGCTATAGGCAGTATTTAAGGCATTTAGGGGAATTATGGAATTTCAGTCTCAAAAGAATTTTTTTTATTTTTATAATCTGCTCGCGTATTGATTTAGCATTAGTTATGTTTGCTATCTCAATCACTACCGATATATAAGTAAGATAAAGTAAGCTACACTCTTTCTACATACATAAGCGCCGTGAGTGATAAGATAAATGTCTATTTTAGTATGAATATTTAGCATTTCTCCATACGTTCTTACCTCCCAATTTTTCTTGATCGTGCATGGATGCCATACTGCATCTAAGTTTTGACAGCGATATCTCCATTCGGTCGTTATTTCCATCTTCGCTGTTGAAATATGTCATAGTTGCTTCTAAATTACAACTATTTTCTTTCTAAAAACAAAAATAAAATTTCAAATATTTTAGAGGAAACTAAAAGACGAAAAGATATTACCTTTTCGAAACCAATGCCGCTAGTAATGTTTTGTATCACCCTCCATACATCGGGCGTTGCATGGTTTAGATACTTTTTCTGTGTGAATTTCTTTGGATCCAAATTATACGTTACAGCTCCTATAGTACGCCGATTGTCAAATGTGAATCTAGTGGCGGCGTTCCTTGATTTGCTGGTTTTCCGTATCTCCACGTTCTCTTCTTTGCCTACCAAGAATCTGAAGGAGTTCTTAAGGGAATTGTTTCTGCGTAAACCTCTAGTTTTATTTGGGCTTTCTAATATCGCATAGACGGTTAACGTTACGAATTTACCAAGAAATTGATCTTTCAACGTTGTGTGAGTTGGTTGCAGGTCGAATGTGAGTTCTTGGTTGAATGTTGGCCACGACTGCTGCACTATATCAGTTTCGTGTTTCTCCTTTCCTGGATATACTCTTACCTGCGAATGCAATGAGTTCTTATTATAATATATTACCTAGCAATAAGTACATTAAGCTGTCCCTTATTTGTCAACTTTTGAATTTGGTTGGTTATGTAGGGGTTTAGAGCTTACAAATATAAGAAGAACAAACTTAGCAAAATGCTATATTTTTGAAAACTAGAACTTATCATATTTCTACATTAAATAAGTTACATTTCAATCATCTTTAACTAATGATTAAGTGAAATCAATTGCTAAAATTAATGGAAAAGCAATGAGTTAACACATATACCAGGCAAAATCTTTGAAATCGTTGGTACAACCTTCGCTAACTACGAGGTGTGTAAATTAAGTAATGAGACTGATATTTTTAAATATTTTTATTTGGATATAATTATAATTGAACGTTTTCTCCCCCAAAATAACTCCCTTGGGAAGCCACACAGCGTTGGAGACGGTTCTTCCATTCCTCATAGCAGCGCTGGAACTCGGATATTGGAATCGCCTTTAGTTGGTTGGTTACAGCCGTTTGAATGTTTTCGAGTATCCCAAAATGATGTCCCTCCAGGTGAATTTTCAATCTTGGGAAGAGGAAAAAGTCAAAAGGACTGAAGTCAGGTGAATAAGGAGGCTGAGGAACCACAGAAATATTTTTACTGGTAAAAAAACTGTTTATGGAAATTGCTGTGTGACAAGGCGCATTGTCATGATGCAATCCAATCGTTCTTGATGTTTGGTCTCACACCAACGACACTTTTTCGGAGTGTTTAGAGAACCTCTCGGTAAAAATGTTGATCAACTGTCTGACCTTGAGGCACGAACTCTTTGTGAACGATTCCCTGGCTATCAAAGAAACAAATCAGCATGCTCTTGATCTTTGATTTGCCCATTCTAGCTTTCTTGGGCTTTGGAGAGCCTGACGTGTGCCATTCCATGCTATGGCGTTTTATTTCCGGGTCATACTCGAACACCCAAATCTCATCACCAGTAATGACACGTCCCAAAAATTTTTCATTATTCTCAATCGATTCCAAAACGTCAAGGCACCTTTCTCTCCTGTCCTTGTGTTCCTGCGAAAGGTTTTTTGGAACCATTTTCGAGCAGATCTTTCTCATCCCCAATTCATTGATCAAAACTTGATGAACCGTGATGTGAGACAAATTCAACTGTTCCCCGATCATTCTGACCGTCAACCGACGATCTGAACGCACAAGATCGCGGATTTTGTCAACATTGCCATCGGTTCTTGGAGTTGAATGACTTCCGCTACGTGGCTCATCTCCCATCGACACCCTTCCTTCTGAAAATGCCGTACAAAACACTGTCTGCGTAGGCCTGCTAAAGTTTTGCGAAAGTCTCTGATAGCACACCGTTCCTCGAAATTAATGTCTTTCATTTGTAGAACGCACTACGAAAATCGGGTTCACGGAAAAAAAAGGACAACGGACAACCAAATTACTTGATCGAGTTAGAACTTGCACTGAACGCGTATTACAATGTCCACTTGTCGCCTCTCCATGTCCCGTGCTTCCGATGTTGCCATATCAAACGCTACGTTGTCAGTCTCATTACTTAATTTACACATCCCGTAAACTTATCACCATAGTATTTTATTATTAACCTTCTAATCTTCTTCCACTATCAACAAACGCCGACAGCTGCTGCTTGTTCTGTTAAACACTACGTACTTCCACAATTTTGCTAAATGGTTGCTAAAGAAATCTTCTTTTTCGTATGCTTTCACGGTTTAATGTTTAGATCACTTACAAGTGCTTTTATGCTGGAGGACACTCAAACCAAGCCTTTAAAAATTAATCTGAAAGTGTAGCAAATACACCTATCTGCAAGTGATTTTTCATCTTTTGAAAAAAGCTGGTATTGTTTCCTAAACAAAAACTTGGAATATTAATGGTAATACCTTTTAAACTTGCATAGAATCGTTAATCCTTCATAATTATTATTTGTTTAAACGGATTACAACTTTTAGAATTTTTGAATATGTCGGGATACCATGTACCCAATCTCTCGCAACATAATGGTTGGACACTTCCTCACAATTCCAATTTCTGTAAAGCGTTTCATACGGCTTGGGCTTAGCCTCATACATTCGAACGTTTTATTTTCGTTCTTCAAGGTTTGGCGTTTTGCTGGAAACAATAACCAAGAATAGCTGAGCAGTGGTGTTTGTGGCACGACTTTCCATCCTAATGCGCAACAACGTTACGGCTTCGTTATGTCAATTTTGTGATGCTTCGTGGATGTGTATATGTTTAAATAGATATAGGCCAGTTACATAATTAACCCTCGGATCTATATTTTAAACATAATTGTACTCAATTGGCGAATTCGGCGTACATTTTATATACACACAACGCATTCTAGATAAATTAAAAAGATTCACAACCCGATTATACGATTTTTATTTTTGCTTTATGGGTAATATAAATACCCATATATATATATATATATATATATATATATATATGAAAGCTTTACATTCCCGTGGGAATTGTAGCTGTTCATTGCTGCACTCTTTTAATCCTATTGTCGTGGTGGATTGTACCACATTTTCCGCAGTTCTCTTCTACAGATCTCGTAGTGCTATT
>JARFOC010000406.1:0-12931 GCA_031763485.1 Osmoderma eremita | reverse complement strand
GTTACATCCACGACATATTTTTAGTAATGCCTATCCTATAATAAATTTGATCTAATAAATAAATAAAACTCGGATACCTAAAATATGCTGAATTACTGCAAAATATGCAAATATGCAAATTTTTGCAAACTGCATATTATCCGGCCTTTAGTTATTACTTAATCAAAAATAATAAAGACTTTGCTCCAGTAGTAGGCGACAATTATTGCAAATGATTGGTGAGTGGAATGATGTTTGTTTAGGCGAAAAGAAAAATGAGATGATTGTTCGAAAAAAAGTGTTTAAATAATTTCGGTTTAAATTATTATTACTTGTGTGCGAATAAATAGAATACAAACGCGGTAAAGCATGCCTAACATCAAATAATCATTTATAATGTAATTGGTAAACAAAGGTTAAGGATTCTAGTAACTAAATAAAGTAAAACAACAGAAGTGTTCCCTAAAAAGTATATTTCTACAAAAAAAGAAAAAAAAAAGAAATGAATAATGAATAAACGGTATGAACGAATAATATATGCGCGCAAAGTTAATCGCGGTTGCGACAGTACGAGTTGGGTCACCTCTGATGTTAATGTAGACAAAAAGTTATAATAAAAGAATTTAGAACGATACGGCATTTAGAATACTTAGCTGTTTGCCCATGTGTGAGTACCTGTGTCTTGGATGGACGACTTAGGGGTTCCTGACTTGAAGAATGGGCTTCGAAGCGGTGAGGGTAACACCTAACACGTGCCACATGGTATTTATAACAAAAAACAACACCGTCTTGTCACGATCGGAAGTAGGCGAACGGTTTGTTCCGTCTCTAAGGGACGGAGAGGTGAGTTCCGGGTCTTATCTGGACAGACAAAGACGAGATGTTATCTTGTCGCGGGCGCACGGAAAGGAACATTGGGTGTCCTGGGCGGACGGAAAGGAACTCAGCTAATGTCCTGATTTGTGCCGCGCCCTGATCAGACAAAGGCTGTTTTCTCGCGAATGAGCCGAAGCGAACTTAAGAAACGAACTGTCGAAACGAGATCCCGAAAGGAACTTCAATAGGGAACTGAACTTGCTTTGACAATTTTCTCCCGAAGAAAACTTGCAAAATTGCTTGGACCAGGGAAGGGTTCAACTAATTAGGGGCCAAGAAATATTCATTTAAAAGTATTTTGGGAAAACAAAGCCTTGAATCACGGGTTAATTACGTATTAATTCATTCGGAGAAATTGCAATGTAATACGGATTAAAATGGTATCTGACACAACTATATTTAATAAAAGAGAGATTACATATAATTTAAAAGTCGGATAATTAAAATGCATATCCTCTGTATGCACCGAACAAAGAGGGTTTTTGTTTGTCACCTGATCCAGGATGTTTATTACTAGCGGCAGTTATAGTGATCACATATTCGTACTGTCGGTATTTTCCATAATAAATATAAACCGCTTTATTGCTTGTTTCATGAAAAAATTTATGAATGCACCGCAGATGTTGACTAATATCTACAGGAAAACAATTCTTAAACTTATCCTAAATAAATAGTTACGAAACATCATAAAATAATATTGTAGTATTTTAGAAAAGGAATTGCTTTCGGTTACACGATGAGTGTAACATTATATATTGCAGGTCGACGAAAACCTGATCGTTGTTTACGGAAAATTACCATTTGCAACGTGTAAAGCAGCCACGCAAAGAAATTTGCGTATCGTTGTCCAAAATGATGGCAAAAATAAACAGAATAAACCCTTGCGAAGAGACGAATATATGAAAAAGGTACGATCCCAACAAGGATAACCACAAACGATCGGAGATAACAGCAAAAATCAAGAGCCACCAGATTCCGAAGAGAAACGGAAAAATTATTGTGGCCCTCAATCTAGCCATCCTAGCGTTCGAAGTTATCTCATCCCCAGTATTCCATATACGCACCAAAATAATCAAGTAGTAAACAATATTCAGTAATATTATGAGAGTAATGGGTAGAAATACAAATGACGCAAGAATCTTATTGTTATCGTAACACAGATTACACCTCAGGCAAGGCCAGTAATTGACGATACTGGTGAGGATGATAGCGGCGGGAGCTATCCAACCAAAAACCAGGGATTTCATGACGTCTAATTCCGTGATAGTGAAGACTGTGACGAATTTTTCGTATTGCATGCGGCTAATCATTAGCATCCAGAAGAACTGTACCAGCAAGGCGTAGCAGAAAACCATGTACACCGTCTGATTTATGTTTTTGTTGTCCATGAGAAAGAAAGCCAGTTCGAACGATAAAGCAATAGATAACTGAATCGTATAATATCGTTTCTTGTACCAACCCTTTATTAATATCGAGGATATCATGATGGATATAAGTCCGATTATCGATAGGGAACTGCAGAATAGTACTATCGCCTTTAGTAGCTTCGAATGGTGCTGGTAAGTTTCTCTAAAACCGGGATTCATGTACACCGCCAGTTGTGAGAGAATATCGATGCTTGTCGTTACCTTATCTACTATGCGAGCTTCCGGTGGTGATAGCTCCTCGGAAGTTTGATAGGTGTATATTTGGCAACCGTCGTCGCAATTATTGTCTACAGACTGGCTAAT
This sequence comes from Osmoderma eremita, assembly GCA_031763485.1. Classification (NCBI taxonomy): domain Eukaryota; kingdom Metazoa; phylum Arthropoda; class Insecta; order Coleoptera; family Scarabaeidae; genus Osmoderma; species Osmoderma eremita. The sequence continues at coordinate 10,346 of JARFOC010000406.1, read as the reverse complement.
GCATATAAACACCCACGAGTACCCTTTCAAGATTACCTGCGACCAATACCCTTGGGTAAGTTGCATCGCCAAGTCGTCCACGATCTTCAAATAGATATCAAACGTTATGTTTCTGCAGCCCTTACACCGTATTCCAACAATTCTAGTTTTGCAATAGTGGTAGTTGTCATCAGAAAGCTCCCCGTAGTACGACACGAAGATGTCGATACTCGAAAAATGCGCTTTTGCATCTTGGAAATTCCGAATTCTTAAAATCACCTCGATTTCGTCGCTACTCAAATAATCTGCGCTGGCATTATTTGCCGTCAAGGGCTTCATAACGTAATGGATGGAAGAATTTTTACCCAAATTATATAGCAGGCACCCCACTTGCTTAGTGCGCTGTCTTATATTCGAATAGAAGAAATTGGGATTTACGCAAAACACTTCTCCGATATTGTCGAATAAATCCAAGTAGCGACTTAAATACATTAGTTGTTGGCAATGCTTCCCATGGTGCGCGAGGAATTCCAAACCTTTCTCCAATAGTGCGGTGGAGGCCGATTTCTTCCATCTCATAATCGCGGCATACAAGTAGATATCTACAAAAGTAGTGTCAGTACCATCTATGGTGAAATCAGTGCCATCTATGGTGCTGTTACAAAGCGTCTTATTGTACAAGCAACTCAAGTAAACGGAATGTAAGTAATCGGTTTTATTCGAAGTGATTGGTGGATCGAAACAATTGATATCTATACAAGAATATTGCAAAGAGTCATTCCACACTCGCCTCACAATCGAATTTAACACGCAATATTCACTGTATCGATGTTCGTAGTTAGTTGCACCAGCTCTACCAAAATATATGGCTTTGTTCGCAAATAAAGACAAATGTTTATAAAAATGGAAATCGTAGTAGTTCTGTCCAAACTCGACGCAGGTGGTCACGTTGTCGTTACACAGCGCCAACATGGGCAGATAATTCTTCTTGGGAATGTCAGGCAAGACGATTCCCACAAACCGCTGGATATCTTTCGGTATCTTTAACAATTTGTGCAATTTCGCATCCCTAATCGCAAACAACATAACAACGAGAAACTCCCTCTTTTCATTATACGTTAGAGAACGTGTCATTTCTTCCAAGAACTTACGCGGGATATAAGCGGCAATTTCAAAAAAATCCATATCGCTGACATTGGAAGAACCAGTCATATAAACTTCTTTCAAAACCAACCCATACATGTCGCCCCTGTATACAACAAGGCCACTAACGTTATTCCTGTACGGATACCACGCTTTCAAAGCGTACTCTTTCTCGACTATTTCCAAATTAGTATTGATACTACTCAAGAAGGCATCGAGCACGGAAACCGAATGTTTTCGGAACTTAAGCGACCAAGTCTTACGAATCATTTCTAAAAATTCTTTGTGTATGTCTGGCGAAAGTTTTCTAACTACCACTCGGACGCATTCCTCGAATACTAAAAAGTCGACGTAATGCTGCAATTTCGCTTGTGCGAATAAATCCTCGAAGTCTGCCAAATCGGCCACTTCCTCCGAATATTTGAAATTATAGTACATAGCGCAGAGAATACTGGTGACTACTGTAATATTGTGAGGGTAAATGACAAAATACTCGGGGTAAGCTATCACATAGAAACCCTCTTTTATTGTGGCTCCCAATATTGCAGCTGATTGGTTGAACGTCCGCATTCTAGTTTCCTCGGATAAAACGGGGACCATTGAATACTCTGATAAGATCTGAAAAGAACCAAGCTTATTAATCTCTACACATAGAGAAGAAGGTTTGTTGAATTAACAAAAATCGTTTTGTTACTATGTTAAATTTATCGAAAATTTTGTTATAACAAAAATAGAAGGTTCAAACAACCAAAATTTTTTGTCAGTTATCGGAGAGTTTTAAGACGCACTCGCTTTACTAAATAAAGGCCTGAAATACACAAAATACCAACAGAGGAGATAATTGCTGGTATTGAAACCTTCATCAAAAGTTTTAATGATTCTCAAAAATGCTTCATAAGAGAAGCTTGCAAAACCAAGATTATAGAGAATATAAATCACCTCAAAAAATACAAGACCAAAGCAAGTTCGAAACTATCAAAAGTTTCCGATCAAAAAACTGCTTCTACTTAAAAGCAGATAAAGGCAATAAGTTAGTAATTCTAAACACAGAAGATTATTATATGTTTATGGGTTTATGAAATGATTGTAAATGGTCCATGTGTACTATTAAAGAAAAACCCTCTTCCAAAAATGATTCGTCAAACAAAAGAGCTACTCAAGAATTGTCCAGAATTGTTAACTTCTGCCCCTAAATTTAGGTTAAATGTGTCTAATACAGTAATACCGAGAATATATTGTCTACCCAAAATTCATAAACCAGGCATATCGATGAGACCAATTGTGTTGGGTACACAGAGAAAAAAAAGTTCTTGAGGCAAACAAATATGCATTGAGTCAACCAAATTATAATTTTTAATGGCGGCAACAATATATTTGTTTAATTGAAAGATATAATTTTGTCCATGCCGTTTATTTGATTCAAACATATATTTGTTTGCATCTAACATCTAAATAATTTCATTTTAAAATATATTTGCTTGAATTAAAAAGCGGAACATGTTTCATTTGAAAATATATTCCTTTTGTTTAAAATGCATTTCTCATTTGAATAAAATATTTTGATTCAAATGATTGATAATTTTGATTTAAATATATACTTACCTCTTACCGAAAGCTCTATATGCGTTGGTTTAACAAAATATTTTTTATGGTTTAAAGTGCTGATTAATATCATTCTGTAGTATTTTGCCATTAAAAAGGTCGCTACATCTCCTGTTATAAACAATTATTGCTACAATGCATATACATTTGATGTACCTTAAATACCCATATATAAGTAATATATTAGTAGAATTAAATATCCATAATAAAGAAAATGTAAGCGCTTATTCATGAACATATATGCCAACTGTTAGTTTTCATTTAAAAATCTTTATTAACATTTGTGAATTCGAAATACTGGACAAGTAGATATAATTAAACAGGCTGATAAGTAAAATTTGGGAAAGTTAATCTTTATTTTTTTTATAATGTGGCGTAGTATCATTATATAATATTTTTACATGAACTTTAAACAAAATGTAGGTTTCCTATAATAACTGCATTGTGAAATGGAGCAATTTTTATTTAAATTTCTAACGATGGGATAATTTAAGCGCCGTCATACCATGAAAAAAAAAATTGATTTTAAATACAATATTCATATTTGGTTTTTCGAATACAAAAACCTAACCCAAAATAAAGAGTTCGTCATTCTTGTCGATGGCTATAGTTGGTATTACAAAATCCATAATTATACTATCGAAAGCTATGTAGTTATTTGTTCTGGTTATGCTATATGCGAACAAGTGGTCATTAAAATACAAACTGATACGGAAAAGTTGCGTTACATATTGAGCAATTCATCCTGATTCTCTGATTCTTTATTACAACTAGCAAGCGAGCCTTATCGACCTCAGTTCCATCAGTGATGATATATGGTTGAACTATAGTGTTGCCCAGTTTTCTACGAGACACTGTTTCGTCGACGTATGTGGAGTTCTGAAAATAAATACAGTACAGTGAAATGAGGTTTCTTCCAACAAACTGTCTAGTTATCCTTACAGATATGGATGCTCTCCATACATTCTATAATGCTTGGTTTCCAGAGTCGGCTCCGGCCTCTTGGAGGCAATAAATAAGACAGTAATTGAATTTGTAGTGTGACCTGCAAGTCTACAAGACTTGGTAAGCAACATTAAAAAAAAACTTACTTTTAGTAAATATTTAGACTGTGGGGCAGAACAATAAACATACTATTCGGATTACTCCTGCCGCACAAAGTATTGATTAATTCGGGAATAGCCGAACATTCGGCTATTCGACTTGATAATGGGAATCCACGTACTCTCGAAACACGTGTCGTCCCGAATTAATCAATACTTTGTGCGGGAGGAGTAATCCGAACAGTGTGTTTAACTTACTTTTACTTAAATCTTCTTTAAGTGTCTCTAGAAGCCCTAGGGAATCCTTAACGGTAACATATTTGAAGCGCGTGTTCAAAATAGAATTAAAAAATTTGCTCCAATTTTCTTAAGTCAGTACAAAATCCGCATGCAGCTGCTCGTAATCAATGTCGATCTAACGAGAAATGAGTAATAAAACTTCTTGTGTGCATATGTGCATAGAGTTTCTTAATACTTACTAATGATGGTGCAAGAGTATGCTTCAACAACGGCCATTCCGCATAGAAATCAGACCCTGTTTTTGTACAGCTCTGCTTCCTAAGAATATTAGTTTGTGTCCAACGAAGAGTTACCTCATTCCAAGGTTCACTTCTAAAGTAAAACAATATAGTAATTGACAAAAGAACTAATTCAAGTGACCTTAGGTGACTCTGCTTTCGAATTGTTCTAATGTTTAATAATTAATTGTAATTGTTTTTTTTTTTCTTACAGCCTACGTGTAATGTACATTTCACAATTCTATTTACAATTACTTTTTTTATCTTTACCTTTGTCTCCACTAAATTCTTCACTATAAAAAAAGTGAGGTTAGATGACATGATTATCCTGTGAGAGGTGTGACATCCATATTTTATCCAAAAAATTACTTTCTGCAACTAGATATATGCATATTTAAAAAAACAATAGAATTAAAATCAATTTTTTTATATTTTTTGAATAAACTGTTTTTTTAGTAGCCCAAATTAATTATGATCTCTGAATATGGTTGACAATGAAACCATTTTATAACTCTCATATATTTTATCTCTCATATTTTTTTTCATTTTATAACTGTTTTCCGGTTATTATCACTATCACTAAAAACTAGGTACTTCTAGATCTAGACATTATGTATGTAGGTATTTTACCTTAATTATGCATAAGAATAACAAAGGATCTATAAATATAATGGCATACACAATACACACGTTTTAAGAAAATAACAACCAAAGAGTAACCTAAAGTAGCACATAATACATTAAACAACTACATAGGTGACGTGCAATTTTCTTTTTCGTCTCTACACGAATATGTATTAAACTTTGGATTCTTACCTATTATTTTTACACTCACAAATCAACACTCACAACTATGCACAGACTAACACGTTATAACACGAAAACCGTGGCGAAATTAATAGAAGGGTTTCTATTCGCTAACGCTCCCAATGCAATGCTTATATCACCATATATGGTTATGGTTATTATAAAAATAGTAAATATGTGGCCGTGCAATGTACCATAGTTACATGTTAGCTATGTAGAATAATGGAGGTACATGTATTATGAAATCTTTTACAAGAAATCATTGTCAAATACCTTTATAGTGTAATACCGTCTATTTTGCTTTCAGAAATAATACTAATAGGTATATTATACATTCTAAAATATATTTGTTTGAGTTTACAAAATACATCAAACAAAAATAATCGTCCATTCAAACAAATTCAAGTTGTTGCTTTAAAAAAATATTGTTTGATACAAATAAACTATCGTTCAGTCAAAGAAATAATTTCAAAGATATATATTTGTTTGATTCAAGAACTTTTTTTTCTCTGTGTATTAACACACCGACTTACCTGGTGCCAGAAATGGTTTGTAAATCAATTTAAAAACTTCCCCGTCAAACAAGAAAGCTTATCAGTAGAAAATTCATTAGAGATTATAAACAAAATAAAAAATCATAGACTAAAAGACAGTGAGATTTTAGTTTCATTTGATGTTAAAGTTATCAAGGCGGTCAATTTGTAAAACTACCTTTTCATAAATCGACTGAAAAATCTATCAAAATTTTTCAAGGACTATAATTTACGTATCGTCTACTCTCGAACTCACCAGGCATTATGAAACAGAAATATGATCACATGTATACATGGACTACTCAACCACCAAAAGGGATTTACAGAGTTTGCAGTTTTGCAGCTTGAATTTCTGCGGAAATGTACAGCTTTATATACAAATCAGTTTAAACGTTTTGTGGACGACATTTACTATTAATTACGTTTTACATATTAATTTTATATAGTTGCAGAAGTAAAGATAGCAAGGACTGTGGGGCAGCACAATGGATAATGGATTGGACTTGTTAATGGGAATCCACGTATTCCCGAAACACGTGTCGTCCCGAATTAATTAATACTTGTGCGGGAGGAGTAATCCGAACAGTGTGTTTATTGTGCTGCCCCACAGTCCTTGCTATCTTTACCCATAATGCCAGGCATTATCGAGAACTAATAATAAATGAACATTGTGTAGATTATAAATATCTTATTACATTCATACCTGCAACATGTATTATATATACAAGAACGTATAAAATACAGTTTTGAAAGTAAAATTGTGTTTCTTTTCTTAATGAACATATTTTATTATCTTTTTGGAATACTTATTGTATCTTTTACCATAAAATCAAATAAAACACAAAACTTTAAAAACAATTTTTTCAGCTTGGATATATTTTCTATAAAAATATTAGCATAATTTCAACAAAATAAAAAATTGATTAACATTCACACACCAATCCGTTCTAAACAAACTTATCTAGAGCAACGTGCAGTGTGAGAAAAGGACGGTTCTGGTTTATATTCCCTAAAAATAGCGGGAAGAAGTGGAAACAGCAAGATGGTAACTTAAATCATGTAAAAAATGTTAGGGGAAGCGAATTCAGAGCTACCACCATCTCTTTAATTCCTGTAATTGTGGTATTAGCTAACAAATTGGTGCCCAGCCATTATGAAACACATGGGGTAATTCTCTGTTAGGACTGTAATTATGAAACCGGCCGTAAGTTTAAGACTGTATACAATTTTCGTAAATATCTTTTTTGATATCTTATACGATTCACGCAATATCGAGCTTGCTACACTGTTAGTCACGTGGTTTCTAAGATTTATTGATCTCACTGTAAAACTGTAGTCTGTAAGTCTTGGAGTAGAGTGTAAACAAATTTACTTTTTATCAAACCAGCAAATGTAATAAGAACTAGGGTAAGCGTCAAGAAAATATAGTTTTGGTGTATGATCAAACGTGCTTTAGATGTGTCTGACTTTTGATTGAAATTTTTTCGAAGAAGCTTTACAGAACAAAATACTGATGTGTTACATTACATTTTGCACAGCCTGTATTTAGCACCTTACAGGAGCATATTCTTTCGCAGTTAAAACTGTATATAGCACCTTTTATTAACTTTAATGTCAGCACAAACTTACAAATTCTAAATTTAGTAATACCTTTTACATTTATATTATTGAATTATCAGGAACGTGTACATATCTAAAATCTACTTACGATTTTACTCAATATTACTGAAGAGAACGATAGAACTAGCAACGATAAAAGTGCAATTTGTATAAGTAGGCCCATTGTATGGAAAAGAAAAATATAAATATAAACTTGCTAACTAGCGTAAATGCAATGTAACCAGCACTTTGTTGCGACAATTATCAAACATCCTGCTATTCTAATTTACGTTATTTAGATTAGATTTACATATGTGATATCACATAATTACACTACGTAACAGAAATGAATTCAATACATATTAATTAAGTTAATATTTGTAGAACTAAATCAAAAAAAATACCCTTACCGCCTTATTGAGTAGAAGACCAAAAATAAAAATAAAAATTCCTTGATGAGCGAAGAATTCCAAATACGTATTTCGACAACAAAGTTGCCTTCCAGAATCTACAAAGGAAGATAATATTAAACGTAGCACTCTGGGAGATATGCACCACACAGAACATCACTTAAATAACATTACCTTCCGGCTTACAACCTATGTCTATCTAAACTACCAAATCTTTCGTGGTCGGTACCCCTCCCGGTACCCTTCAGTGTTGAGGATAAATCAACACTGCTATCCTCTACGGCGAGGAGAGGCAGTACACACATACATACGATACACGTACACAAACCTAATGTAGAGTGATACAATAGGCCTCAAGTCCGCAGTGTTAAGCCTCTGCACTAGGATACAAACAACAACAACAACAACCAAATCGTTCCGGTTCATTAAGCGTGCTTCGTTACGCTCACTGAACCGTAACAATCCACTTAATAATTATATTTCTATTATCTAACAGAACGGGTCAATTTAACTATAATGAGTAAAAATTTTTGCAATGAAAGGCAAGAAACAAATTCTGAATTATGGACATAGCAAGCATAAACAAATACAACTATGTAATTAGCATATTACCGGTAAATCCAAATTTCTAAATCAATAACACAACAATTATGAATGACGCATTCGTTATGAATTTGTTTATTTACCACTTTAAAGTCGCCGGAAAGTAACGACGACTTCAAAGTTTCTCTTTCACTGTAAAGCCTCCCCGAAATTCTAACCTCACATTTCTTAACGTCAAGTGCATGTCAACTGTGGTCAAAGTGGTAGTGAAAAATAATGAATATTTTTACGAGAGGAAAATATGCTTCAAGTATTCCATTATCTTCCTTTGCTCTAAGCAATCTTAATTTTCGGTAAAAAGTTGTAGTATGGCGATAACTTTTACATATTTTACATATGGCCGTTCGCTGTCATACACGTATTACTTTCAAAACACGCTGAGTAATCCCTACTTCATAGTCATTTTTAGAAGTGGTAATTCACATAGAAGTAAATTTACACCATAAAGTTATTTTAGCAGGTGAAGGAAACGTTATTGGAACTTGCGATCATTACTTATAAGTCGCGGACTATTAAGGAAAATTTTGAGTCTTTAGAACGTAATAAAAACTTCAAAATTTACTTCAAAGGAATTATTACTTTATGGTTGTACCTTGGTAATATGAATTGGCAAACATGACTATAGTAATTTACCACTAAGTCATAGAAACTTCTAAGTTGTTTTATTAGTAAACGTGACGTCGCCAATACCAGTAAATTGACTTTAAAGTTATCTTACTACAAAGTAACAAATTGTTATAGAAACTACGTTTCGGAGACTTTAAATTTGATAATTAAAGTGATTTATACAAGAAAGTAATATTTATAGTCGCGATTACGTCTAAGTTACTTCAAATCGGTTCCAGTCTCGGTTTCAGTTACTTCGGTGCTTGTTGGGTTACTCCTCCTTGATGTTTAACATTCACCGATATATATCTACTCACCAAGATTTTTACATTACATTTGGTAGATCTACAACAGCCAACTTAGTGTCAATTACGCAATACGCGTACGCGTAGATGACTTATTCGCTGATTTTGACAATTGATCACGAGTTGCTGATGAAAAAACTAAATATTTTTGGTATGAGTCCAATTTTTTGTAAACTGATTGCATCCTATCATTGAATTATGTCCACTACAATGGCTTTCGTTCCCTTGGGTTTATTTTCCGATCTGGTGTGCCGCAAGGGTTAAATCTTGGGTCGCTGCTTTTTACTGCTTATACCAATAACCTCAGTAGAACGAGTGATGAGGGTGCACGAAGACAAAAGTGGGTGGTACACGTAAGGTATTTGATAAATTAATTCACTCGTTAAAATTACATGTTCGTTTTATTGTTATAGTAACATTGCAGTATATATGTTCATGTACATATTTCAATGCTTTTTAAATATCTTCATTTTAATTAGCACAAGAAATGTAATAATATTAGGAACTAATTAGTACTCTTACCCGGATACCTGATAACGATAAGAGTTAATTCCAATAAATTATTTTTGCTTTATGAACCTAAACATAAGAACCGATTTACGTACGCCTACATGTTTGTGCGTGGGTACTCCAAAATGCATTTATTTATGAAGAAAATGTCGTTTGTAATATTGGTGTTTTGGATAAAGGGAATTGCCTTTAAAGAATGTGTAAGTATGTTACATCAAAGTGTGAGAATTTTGCGTTAGCGGAGGCAAGTTTGTTATATTTTTTCACGGGAAAAAAATTATCATGAGAAATTATTAGAAAAATTATTTTTCCACCACCTGCACTGTGTCAGACCCGCCTTTCGCAGTTTATGTTGTTAATATTCGACAGAAGACCTTACTAAATATGCCTAACTGACAATCAAATTGTTTATGCCAGGGGTGAGCAACCTTTTTAATCAACGGGCCAATGTAAATTGTAAATTTTTTATTCACAAATTGTGAATAAACTGTCCTTTGCCTTGAAGTTAAACATTAAGATCATTGAGATGCTGAGTCATGTCGATAAAAAACCGAAAATCGCACATCCATTCTTTATTACCAAAATGAGGAAAGGCATATCCCTTCATATTCAAGAACAATTGTATTTCGCTTTTTAAGTTGTATACTCTTTTTAGCATTGCACCTCTACTAAGCCAACGTACTTCGGT
>JARFOC010000403.1:0-14524 GCA_031763485.1 Osmoderma eremita | reverse complement strand
AATTTAGCATTGCGTCCAATAGATTTATTACCATTTTGTTATATTTGATATATGTGTATTTTACAAAATAAAAAAAAAATTGTTCCCTTCGCGAAAGTCACTGGATAAAGCCAAACTCAATCTACGGAAAAATAGGGAAATTTGTCTCAAGTATCGTGCACATTTCGGTGGCCGCAATTGTACTTACATACATATACTATATAGTGGTGTTATACGTAGACGATACTTTTCACGTTAATTCAATGAAGCGTCTAACTCAATTAAATCGTTTTTAATTGTGGGAACGGGCGTGTCTCAATTTAATAATATCGCTCCAACACGACCTTAATGAAACGATCCCCAGGCGGCGATGAGTTTTAATAACCACCTCCAGCGTCGACACTTGCTACCCCTACCCACAGCCCGGAGAGGAAGAGAGCTTGCAACCCTTCTTGATTTCACTTTAATTTCGTTAGTTCCGTCTAGTAAACGTACGCACATCCGTTTTGTTGTTAATTAAGTTTTTCTTTCCCATCGCAACGCAGTTTATTTATCACCACTATCATGTTTAGAAACGAGGAGCTTTCATTATTAAATTACGTCATTTTTATCCTATGGGGTTGTTTAGCTAATATTCGAGGAGGGTTTCCTAAACTTTTTGGTGTGGCGACCCCATAATATTTATGAAAATTTTGTGGGAGCCCATAAGTATTGCAGGGAGATATTTTTGTGCAGTTTTAGGCGACTAACTTTAATTTTTAATTTTAAGACAAGACAATGTGAAAATTTTATTATAAAAATAAAGAAGAAACTTAAAAAATATAATACAATAACAAAAATAATTGAAATTACAAATAAATTCTGGCCATTAAGTGTAGCCACTTGGAAAGATACTACTATGAAAACCCACTTACTTTTACCAGCGCATAAGTATCAATGGGAAGGGTGTGCCTGTTTATTTTTAATAATATTGTCGAATCTTGGCAAAATATTAGACACCGGCGGACGAAGCACTTCTTCAATATTCTTTAGATTTCATCCACACTTTGATTTTATGATGGTTAAAGAAGAAAATGTCATCTCACACAAATGTGTTGTAGAAAAGGCTAACAGAATGTTTATGGCAGTTTGAGAAATCGACTCCTAACCAAAAATCCTCTAAGGACGTTGTTGCAGTGATGTGCTGGAGCTAATGACTACTTCGATTTGGTCGAATGTTATAATGACACTCCGGCACTAGTTAATTTTATATTTTGTGGTAGAGTTCGAAGGACCAGCGAATGGGTTATATTTAATATAAAGTAAAGCAGAATAGCTTTCACTAACTTTAATGAACTACACTAATTTACATACATATACTATGTTTATACGCCTTTCGCGATTAATTGAAATATTCACTTAAACTTTAGGATGTTAGGTATGTACTGAATGTCACGCTGTGTGCGTGTTTGTTACTTGTACTGTTTGTACTTACTGTCTGACTGGTTCGAAAGAAAGTCTGTAACTTTTGTGTGCATATCTTTTACCTGAGAATGCGTCACTGCCCCTTTCAACACAAACCCCGATGTTTTATTATAAACTTCCTTTTAACTAGGGAAATCCAATGTAGTGACGCATTCTTAGGTGGTCGATGTTTCTTAAATACGCCAACAACTACAGGCATAGTAGCAATAAAAACCATTACCTGCCAAACAATGACCGCTTCGAGAATTGAAGACAATAAAAACGCTTGTGCGTAAGTAGGAGTTGCAACAGACGTCGTAGTAAAATCAAATTTTAACGCCGAATCGTTTGATTAGTCCACAAGTTGTTCTTGCGATTTTAGTGGCAAATGAGTAATATTTTCCACATGAATTCCGAATGGTTTCAAAATCCATATTAGTTCTTCGGCACTAAAATTTGAAGGGAAGTATTTCTCAAAATTTCTCTCAAGACACCGAAGATGTTCGTTTATCACTTTTAAGAACCCTTCTTTTTGATGATCCGTTTCATCATTTTCACTTAAAAATTCATTTGTTGCAACCAAACATTTCTAACCAACCATGGTTCTCCATATGGCAATTTTCTTATTAATAGCTTCAATTTTTGATTTGAATATGTTGCAACTTTTTCCTTGAAGCGACAAATTAGGTCATTTAGTTTTTGAAATATGTCACTCAAATAACATAGTTTTTGCAGCCACAACTTACTATGGAATAAATTCGCTAAATCAGATCTTTGTTGGATTAAAAAGAGAAGGACTTCATCATTTAATTTTAATAACCTTTTTAAACGGTGGCTTCTTGAAAGCCACCTTAGCTCTGCATGTAATAACAAGCTTTTGTATTCAGAGCCCATGTCTTTACAAAGATTTGAAAACGAACGACTGTTCAGAGCACGACTTTTAATAAAGTTGACCACTTTTAACATTATACCGAAGCACAATATCTAAGTCCGCTGATATTTTTTTGGCCACCAGGGCCTCTCGATGTATCATTCAATGAGTATATGTTATATGTTCATTGCCACTTTCCTTAACTTTGGTTAGAAATCCAATTTTTTCACCGACCATTACTTTAGCACCATCTGTGCAAATACCAACACAATTTTTCCATTGCAAACCTTCTTCAATGCTGCGATCCCAATTGGGGGGAAGAACTGTATACAATATTTGCTTAATTGTATGATATAAATAGCGTTGATAATATGGAAGAATAAAATTCGCAAGTAACGCAGATCAAATCGGTAAATTACCGAAAAAGTTATTGAGTGGGATCGGTAGGGTAGATTTCATGAGATAAAAAGGTGGTAACTTGTGGAAGTAAAATTCCCTAGATAGCGAAGAAAATCACTGCTAATGCGACTGACTATCATTTCTTTGATACAACTTCATAGCTCTGAAAGATGTATGCGCGATGTTACTAACAGTAACGATACTTCGCAAAAAACGCTTCGTTCCTCCATTGCACGATTCAAGCCTCGAGAGAAAATAAACAAACCAATAAAAACGAAACCAATATACAGGATCGACACGGACTGCTATAAATACTGGACCCGTACACCACCGCTCCGATATACAATGTGTACGTCTGTCGAAAATATTTATTTAAATTTAAATTACGGTCATTTTATTTATCGGTTTTGAATGGGACCGAATGGCAGCGAAAAATTGGTTCGTTTTAATTTGTCCGCGGGTTATTTAATGCAACGGAGCACGCGAGAGAGAATATGGCGAACGAAATTCCACTTATTCTCGATTATTCCCGGCGAACATGCGGGCCCACGATACGTTCCAATGTTATAAAGATAAGGACTGTGTTTGTTGTTGTGGAAAGTGTTTGGTATGCAACGCCACCTAGCGAAAAACGCGCCAACTATATTGTTAAAAAGTAATAAAATAACCAGAATGGAAATTTGTTTAATTAAGCCACGTTGTCCAGTGCTCTGTTTTGGATTGAGAGTTCCTTTCTCTTTATAATCTTTTAAAATACGGTACAAAGTGCTTTTAGTAATCCCTAAAACAAGATGAGGTTATACTAAACACGTGCAAGTAAATGATTGTTATGTTTATTATTTTATATTGAAACTGTGTCCGTAGTTTCATGTAGTAAATAGACAAAATAAATGGACGTCGTTCGTTATCAACATTCAGCCACCTCCTTTTATTACACATTCATTCTAAGTTAGTTAATGTAGGTAATAATCTGTGACAACTATCCTTTACTTGAAGAGATAAAGCATTTCTTGGTTTAAAAATGTAACGCACATCCTAGCTGAGGGAGAGAATTTCAACCAATAAAAACCAACAGCGGGCCATCGTGTATCAGAAATTTTATCAGGAAATTACCCGTCTCCGAATAATTTCCTGAAAATCCGTAGGCAACCCTGGTGTACCATAAACATATTATTTTTGTTACGGTAAATCAAAGTTTGCTACGATCGACACCCAATGACATTTACGTTATGACTTATGACATTCGTGACGTTACTCTTTGCTGCGAATGGCATGAAGTTAGTCCATAATGCCACCTTATAGTTACAACCTTAGATCATATATATTACATGAATACAGCTATCACCATATCAAACTATATACGTTACTGTTTCCAACATGTACAACCTACGATTTTCGAGCTACTACTTTCTTGCTGATGAACATTACATGTAGCTATCCCTTATCTGACCACATGTGGAACCGGAAACGGAAGTGCAATTCGTGCGATTTATTATAGGACATATGCGATTTCACAATTGATTAGACTGATTGTCATTCTTGTCAATGTCAGCTGTTGCTCTATGAGCTAGCTATGTATCTCTTCTGTGTTGTGAGGGAATTGTGTTTTATTGTTATTTATGTTTTCTATAAACCAAATAAAAGGAAGTACGCTTTATGCAAAATTTTTAATATATCGTCAGATGCGATTGCCAAGGCAGTTAAGTCAGAGTTTTGAACATGTTTTAAAATAAACTACAATAAATGTGGACGAATTAGTATGTCTTCTACCAAATGTTATTTTATTGCTTCTATTGCACCACGTGTGTTATGCCATTGGTTGTAACATGGAGAAGTAACCACCTTATTTAGATTTCATGTTTTGTTAAATTTTTAATGAACCTAACTTTCTTTGCCCTATCTTCAATACTGACTTAACTCCGTCTATATAAACAGAAACATACGAACAGTAACAAACAAATTAACATAAAGACACTACTGCAAATATTACTTTTTATTCTGAACATAAATTTAAAAATTGAGTTAACACGACAGGTTTTAAGAAAACTTAAAAACACTTCACGCTGCACAAATATATACAAACTATATACGTATTTCAATAACATCCTATATTTTTATTCTCACAGTAATGCTAAACTTTCTTCCTGTTCTTCATTAAAGAATAAGCGTGAGAAATTCCTAAATTTGTCATTATTCTTATGAAAATATGCATATGCTTGCATATTTGCATAAAAGCTGGCAGATCTTTTTTTAAAACTGATATGGGAACTTTGTTTTTGTAACTTCAAACAAAGAAGATTTCTGCCAATAGCCGGCACGTACGTTCAAAAAATGAAGTATATAAAAATATATTTAAAAAAATATATACAAATATACCTCTGAGAGCACACAACACGTCTGATTGTATAGCTTCAGGTATTCCTCACCTACAGACAGCTGTTTCGAACTCACATAGTTCTCTTCAGTGCACGTCGGCGGATGCCTGGTCGCTCGTTCAATACTCTCGTATCGTTAACCAAACGTTAGCACATGTCTTTAAGGAAAATCCCAGAGACGCCCATGAATCCGCGGCTAGGCGTTAGATGTCTTCTGTCTTCCTGAGCTAAGGTATTTCTGTACCGGATTCTTTAATATCAACCTTAGTATAACGTCCATTCACTTGAAGATTTTAATTAACCATAACATACCTATCTCGACTGCTATTATTTTTATAAATGGGAATTGTTTTCTTGTCTTTAATCACCAGTAAATCACCAACATAATTTAGTGACATCTTACCTAATAGTTCACGCTACTCTGTTATTGTTTATATTTAACAATTTCAACATTTGTCCCGGGAATCCATTATTTCAACTCGTAAATGTGTTGACATTAAAAAAGTAAGTTATGCATCAGAGCTAGTAGTATTATCTCTGATGTATGTCAAATTTAATTCAAATTTCGCGCGTTTCTCATGCTGTGGCGTCAGGTGCGAATAAGAAGATACCAATAACCGTGTATTAGACAGAAATGCGGCCATTTTTTAATGTCTATGATATGTTGATAAACACACTTGGGAAATATAGCTTCATCCGTGTAATATATATGATCTAAGGTTACAACACAAATCAGATATCTTTGATACCCAATATTGTAATAAACGAATTATAAAAGTCAGCTTTGATTAATTCCGCCTAATAAAAAACACGGAACGGAATGAATATTATTTAAAGAAGCGAGCTAGGAGTAATTACCCAGAAATCAGATAAGAACCCTTTTCAATATACTAATATTTAAAGGCGTATTCACGCTAAACGTATTAACCCGTATCGGGCGATTATTTTGGCACGGCCCTCTCGATGTTTGGCCGGTCCACGACAAAAGGAATATCCGAAATAACAAACACGCACCGTGACACTTCTATAACGCGCCTAACGTCTCGTCCTACCTGAAGAGAGTTCCAGTGTATCTTCGTGTAGGAGATAAATATCTGGGACCGGAGAGTTAATCTAGCGTTTGACAAGTCAACTTTTGTAATCATTTTCGTGTTGTGTCGTTCTCCGAGTGCGGTGGAATACGTTGTCAAGGGTAGGTAGTAGGTATATAAATAGGGTTCCTTTATCTGCTTGTTTTTGTGCCGTTTTTATCTGTGTCTTGTATTAATTTCGTTGTTTCCAGATCAGATAGTTTAATAGAATCATTATAGGTTATGTTTGGGGGTTTTAGTGTTGTACTTTCTATTTAGTTATTATATTAGGTACTTATAAGTTTTTTTAAAATTAGATCGTCACGTGCAACGTGAATAAAAGTATTCGTTTCTGTTCCTTCTCCATTTCCATCTCGCTTTATAACGATATGCCTACACATACGAACGCGTGGCTTTCCCCCGTGATAGATGGCTCGATTAAAGAGTTATTAAGTCCTGAGCGACACAAAACTGTGTGAGTAAAACCTAATGAATGAATAAGTCCCCAACTGGCTAGGACAGTAATAAAATGGTAATGCGATTCGTGATCATAGATCACGAGGGATTACCGATGTTGAATGAAAACATTTACGCGAATATTACGGTTAGGGTGTTGACGGTGAGGGAACTGGGTAAATACTTTCACAAATAACAAGTGTAAACTGTTTAAAATTTTATAAATCCAAAACGTGATTATATTTCCGATGTCAGTATAAGCATGTTATTGAATGAAATAAATATGAAGATAAATATCCAGAATTAATACTGAAAAAAAAAAATAATAGGCCGGCCACTCAATTGGACCCCGTCGACCAATCCATCGTTCAGGGAAACCGTATTGAGGTATTCGCGCACAGTACGAGTGTAAAGGGCCGCAGCTCCATCTTCCTGATACCACAAGAAATCGTTTGGTGTGTCAGGACCATCTGGATGGGGTATAAAGCGGCAAGGCATGGTACTAGGTCATCTTCTAAAAATTTTAAATAACTGTCGCCGTTTAAGTTCCCATCAAAGAAAAGGGGGCCCCAAAATCTTGCTTTCAACAACGCCGACCCAAACATTAACTTTTTGAGGATATTGGGTACGACATTCCATTATCCAGCGGGGATATTCAGTATCCCAATACCGACAGGTTTGCTTATTTACACCTCCATTGAGACAAAACGTTGCCTCATCCGAAAGTACAATTCGTTTTGAAAACTGTGGATCGTTATTGCACAAATTCATGAGTATCTCTCAACATTCAAGTCGTCTGCCGTGGTCATCTTCATTTATAGATCGTCCCAACCTCCAAATGCAGTACGGAGCTTATGAGAATTCGATGCGCGGTTGCCAAATCATCGAACCAGCTGTAGATCATTAGATCCGATTCCATTATTTGGGTTTATGACAGTTAAAATGCATATTTTGGGGAAAACAGTAAAATATAAAAAAACTATTTTTTAATTTAAGAATCAGTGAAAAAGTCCATAATTTTATTTATTATTACTCAACATTAACGTAATTTACATTTCGAACATTTATTTAGGAATTGGGGTATTATACAATTTATTAAATTTAAAGTAAAATATATAATGCTTTAACAAATAATAGTTTCTACTTTTGTAACAAAAATAGCTGAAATCATACAAATCGCCATATAATCCAATACTATGTCTGGTTTCAACTTTTAGTCAGTCGATGAACCAGTTTGATTTTCAGATAATGACGAATCTGTTATATGAACAATAAATTCTTCTTGCAAATTATCCACATTTACTTTTCAATATTTTTTACATGTTTGACGCAATCTTGCCAATTATCAACTGTTACAGTGCTATATGCTCTTCGAATTAATTGCTCCATATTTTTTACCTTAAAGGTTTTTAACAGTTTTTAACTTGTGCCCATACCATTTCAATGGGATTTAACTCGCAGTGGTAAGGTGGTAATCGAAGAACTTCATGACCTTTTTCCTTTGCAAGTCGTCAATCCTTTTTTTTTATCATTTTGGGGGTTAATTTGTGATTCGTAAAACAGCAAGTTCCTTTCTAGCACATCGTCAGTGATTGATATTTGCTTCTCACGGAGCCATATTGTATATTGTTTTTTCCTCCATGCTGCAGTTGGAATTTTTTCTAATTTTCTGTAGTGATAGGAAGTATCAATGTATCAGTAGTAACAATCACTGACGGTATATTTGAAAGCAATTTTTTAATAAACCAATCAACGTATTTGTCTGAATCCATCTCATGATGAACATCAGCAGTGTTCTTCTTGCAGAGAAATGTACTTCAGCACCAGGAACAAATCCGTTATCATCACCAGCATGAACTAATGCTAGACGAGATCCAAGCCGGATTAGGGATTTCAAACCAACATTTAATCCTTGGATAAATGCTTGTCGACTATTTTGAATTATAGTGTCTGTCCAAGTTTTATTTACTGCATGCCCTCTATGCACCCATGATTCATCAGTATATATTATAGTTCGACCTGAAATAATTAAAGTTACAGAAATGCGAAATAGCAAGAACTAAATTGTACCTCCTTCTCTAAATTGTATTTGTGCCTGCGCCAAATAATGTCGTCTCGTTCGATGAGTGTACTTTTACGTCCTACTTTTTTAAATTCGAAACCCAATCGGTCATTTAGTTGTATGGCTTTCCTTTTCTTGGGATTTTATTTTGACTTGATAATGAACCGGTTTGTTGCTCCTGTTTTATATTGTATATTGTCCGCTCTGAGCAACCCAAAGCTTTACTTGCTTCTTGGTAAAGCCAAATATTTTTGGATTTAACATTATTCTCTTATCATCAACCAATTTCACGCTTACATAGAAACCGCCACAAGCGCCACCAAATATAGCGGCAATAAAGCGAAAGTGAATTGAGTTAGGGTATGTTATAATAGCAATAATATTTAAAAAAAACATATTAGAATGAACGGCGTAGAACTACTAATACAACCGGTGGTGATTTTGACTTTAGATCAAAACTCCGTAAATTTCAAACTGTATTTGAAGTTAAGTTCGAATCGACTTGTCAAGCAGTTTGAAATTCTTATATAATAAGGCGCGAAATTTTAAATCAGAGACAAAAATATACAATCATTGTGACGATAGCCGACATTACCATTAAAATTAACACCAGCATGATTGTGAACCAGGTATAGTGTTCGTCAATACAGAGATATCGCACTTCTTACGCTACCGTTAAAATCATGTGACTCAATACGTTATTTAGAATATCGGAGCAGTAACATTTTTAGTGTATCGCATTTTTTACGATATGTAAACGCTAACATTAACAAGGGCCAAGGTTAAACGAATGCCTAACCTTAAAATTAAGCATATTTAAGTTCTGTTAATTGTTTGATTGATATGAAATGACATCAAATGAGATGAAATGGCATGAAACGAAGTTAGCCTGTATACTTAGATTCAACTATTTGTTTTACAAGTCTACAATCCGATTACAATTTATTTGTTAATATCGATTGGGTAATTTCGTTTATCCATCGAAGCTATTTCTAGTGTGGGAAGTGTGGAAAAGTGTAGAAATATTTGGGAATATTTGCAAAATCTATTTTATGATTTTTATTGTTTGATATGTGTGTTCTATTCGAGCAGGTTTATTATTTCATTATATAATCTTAACAACAAACTGCCAATATTTATCCCTCCTGGTTTATTTTACAAATTATGACAACATAAGCTAAATTTTTAACAATAACAGAGATCAAATATAAAGGAAGGGGCATGCGTGCTCCATTCTACTTAATTCTTGTCATAATTTCCTCGCACTTTTTAACTTCTAGAAATTCGTATATCGATTTAAAACTTCACGTGTATAGGTACTTGTACGGTAATAATTTCTCAGACTGACCAAAGACTACAGGTCAATCCGTTTCTTTATATGCACCTTATTTTACCCTGGGAGGTGATAAATTGTTTCGAACGATCAGGACGGACATTCTTCGGATAAGAACGGGGCCTCCACAGGTGGACGGAGCTCGGACCTATGCACCTCCTCATCTCAAGTTCTCTTCTTTTGTTCTTGTCGAAAATCGCTTCGATTCTAACAAAAGCTGCAAAAGTGAAAAATGGGAAACGGTAAAGATTCATCATCTGATATCTGCAACTATATCGAGCGTGGGATTTATATGTTTTTTGCTTTTCCACCAGACAAAGAGGCGTCGATATCTATTTCTCTTTGATGATCTGCTTTCTTTTAGTTTAAGGTTGTCTAGAAATAGGGAACATATGAAGAAACTTATAATGTTGCCTGTAGTTGGGATAGATACATTTGGTTTGTTTGACCAACAAGAATCAATCATCTTATGCACGTATTTATTCAATTAACTCTTTTCAAAAGCACGCAATCTCGCTTAGTTTTCACGTAGGTGATTTGACATACATATGTATACAGAACTGGAATAAATATTAAAATAATTTCAAAAAATCTCAGTTTTATAAAAAGACTTTAAAATATCTTAGAAATTAATGACTTTGGTTATAGAGAGTGCGTAATAAAAATGAAAGTAACTAAACTATTCTTCCTTTTATGATATAAAATACAGGCTGTTCCATTTAAGAACGCGCATGTTTTGTTCATCCTGGTGATATGGAACAACCTGTATATATGAAAATAATTTTAAAATGTTAAGTTTAACACTGGCTATAATTTTCGTAGATAACTTGTTTTGATATGTTATATGATAACGAATATATCGAGCTTTGGCACACTAACGCGTCACCCTGTATAGCAGTGAATTATGCAATTAAAGCTATAATCTAAACCTATATTATCAATTTTCTATAATATGAGTCTATTATCCCTCTCCCCCCTCTATCTTTTAAATTTCTTATCCAAGTAATAAATAAGCCTTTATATACAAATCCATCGTGATGACCAAACTCACCTACGCGTAGAGGTGTTTAATTAATCTTAAACTAGTGTACATCAAAGATACATAAGCTAGCTGTCTTCCTCAAAATAACTCCCTTGGGAAGCCACACAGCGTTGGAAACGGCTCTGCCACTTCCCATAGCAGTGCTGAACTCGGATATTGGAATCGCCTTTAGCTGGTCGGTTACAGCCGTTTGAATGTTTTCGAGTGTCCCAAAATGATGTCCCTTCAGATGAATCTTCAATCTCGGGAGGGGGAAAAAGTCACAAGGACTCAAGTCAGGTGAATAAGGAGGCTGAGCTGCCACAGAAATATTTTTACTGGCGAAAAAACCGTTTATGGAAACTGCTATGTGACAAGGCGCATTGTCATGATGCGGGATCCAATCGTTCTTGATGTTTGGTCTCACACGCATGACTCTTCTTCAGAATCTTTCGGGAACCTCTCGGTAATTTTTTTTATTAACTGTCTGACCTTGAGGCACGAACTCTTTGTGAACGATTCCCTGGCTAACAAATAAACAAATCAGCATGCTCTTGATCTTTGATTTGCCATGCTCTGGCGTTTTGTTTCCGGGTCATACTCAAACACCCAACTCTCATTACCAGTAATGACTCACTCCAAAAAATGTTCATTATTTCCAATCGATCCCAAAAAGTCAAGGCACCTTTCTCTCCTGATGTTCTTTTGTTCCTGCGAAAGATTTTTTGGAACCATTTTCCAGCAGATTTTTCTCATTCCCAATTCATTGGTCAAAACTTGATGAACGGTGGTGTGAGACAAATTTAACTGTTCCTCGATCATTCCGACCGTCAACCGATGCACTCAACGCACAAGATCGCGGATTTTGTCAACATTGGCATCGGGTCTTGCAGTTGAAGGCCTTCTGCTGCGTAGCTCATCTCCCATCGACTCTCTTCCTTCTGAAAGTGCCTTAAACCACCGAAAAACCTGGGCTTTGCATGCCTACTGAAGTTCTGCAAAGTTTCTGTTGCACTTTGCCCAAGTCTGAAGCAAAACCTGATAGCACACCGTTACTCGAAGTTAATGTCCTTCATTTGTAGAACGCACTACGAAAACCGGGTTCTCGGCAAAAACGACAAAAGACAACCAAATGACTTGATCGAGTTCAAACTTGCATTGAACGCGTATTACAATGTCCACTTGTCGCCCCTTCATGTTCCGTGCTTCCCGTGTTGCCATATCAAACGCTACGTTGTCTCATTACATAATTTACACACCTATTAAATGTTTTAAATAACTTTACATTTCTAATATAAGGTTTTTCATTTCCCAGAGGTTAAGATTCTCTGTCACGTAGTAACTTTATTATTTCTTTATTTATTTTATTTATTATTTTAACTATTAGGTAAATGTCAATTGTGCCTTAAATGCTCTTTTGTTTGATTTACAGGTTGACATATTATATTTGTGTTAGTTTATTAGTACATATATGGTCATAGATCAATTTATCATATTGGCAACTTTTTTATATCTAAAGAACATCGCTTAAAAATCCCCTTCTTAATTTTACTTGTTAAATACAAATTTGTCAAGGATATTTGCATACAATATACGGAAAAAATCGTCAAATTTTACTTCAGAAACTATCGTGCTTACCTTCGCCACCCTTACAGAAAGGGGGAGATGCGAGGTGTTGATCAATGTCACCCTCACCTGACGCCCAATTTTAATAACAATAGAAACTGATTTCTGGGCGTGGTGACCGATGCTTGGCGGTAACCAGCGAAAAAACTCACTACAATCCAAATTGAAGATCCACACACATCTTAAAGCATCTATACGACCCGGTACGGAAATCATTCGGTGGTAAAGAGGGACGATCTTGTTGCAGGCGCCCTTATCCTTCGAGAATCGGTGATATATTTCCGAAATATTATAACAAAGGGTATAAAAATGTTTGTCGTATTTTTTTTTACGGTAAACATAATTCACTCTTTATGCGTGAATGGTATTATCTAGTTTTGGTTTTCCCTTTTTTCCTTTTTCCTTTTCTTGTGTTCCTTCGGACTTCGGACAATGTTTTGAATAATTTTGAATAATTTTATAACAATGCCGGGGTCCCGACTTCTCAGTATTCGATCGTAAATTACTCCTTGGGAATTGTTTCCCGTTTATGGGGACTTCACAACTTAATGGGGAATTATAATACCGGTTTTGTCATTAGGTAAACATTGGAGATTTTTTTTTTGTAGAGAGGGAAAGAAATATAAATGACATGACTATTTTGAAAGCTATTATTATTCGAACGTACGACTTTAAACAATACAATAAATATACAGGCCGTCCCACGACGAAATGCAGTGATCAATACAAGGAAAACTATTCAATAGAATAGAGCTGCATCGATTGAGTGATTTGAAGAACTGGAGAATTCGAATTCTGCCGAAGCTGTTCAGAAAACACGATGACTTCGTCATTAACTGGAAGCCAAAGAGTTTAATTCTTGGCTTTGATTTGTTCGCAAAATTATGCCACAATTTATTCCATTAAGTCAATCTCGCCAAGTAAATACTATATACAGAGAGAGCAACAAATCCCGAGAACTACGTGACTGAAAATGTCGCCATCTTAAATTATATCAGTTGGTCACACTGCTTGTGTTACTAACCCTGATTTGAAGTTCTGAGTTGCAGAAAGAAACCAGTAGCACTATTTCCTTTATACTTACTAAGGTGAGAATTTATAAAATAAATTAAAATTATCGAAATTTATTGCAAAAATAAGTAAAAACAAAGATTATAGATAATAATCTTTAAACAGTATTTAACATACAAAAAATTAAATCAATGTAAAATTTTATTTGCTTTTAAAAACATACAAAGTTGCACTTTATTAATAAACTATAAAAATAGAGGACATGTAAATCATGTGTAAGCTGATATGCACGCAAATGGCATTATTATTGCCAACTCATACTGTAAACAAAATCAGCCTTAAAACAAAAAATTACTAAACGAGCAGGAGGCACCTCTACGCCGTACACTGATGGGCGTATAGTAGCCCGAAACAACTGTCTGTGCGTGCGAGTGTCTGTTACTACACAATCGGATGTGTTGTGTGATCTGGAAAGGATATTTATATACCGTAAAGTCTACTTTGTGACATACTTTGAGATATTTGTGCGGTATCTTAATTTTTTTCTTGCGTTACAGTCTTTCAAATAACCTCATTTGGTGGGTTCACGTTTCGACTATATTTTGTAAAAAAATTGAAGGCAAAATGTTTAATACAAAATTGTATAGGTGCAAAAAAAGATGTCATAAAGTAACCCCAAGATTCGGGGTTACTTTGTAACACCTACATATTTCTATTGAAATCAAAGGAAAATGGCTTTACGGCATAAAGTAATCTCTGCACTGATTTTACAGAAAAAAACTTATAAACCTCTAGGCATGCAATATGCATGTTTTCAATAAAAAATACGCAAAAATTAAAAAGTGAACATTTATTTGCAAAAATAGAAATCTTGGGAG
>JARFOC010000402.1:586846-597894 GCA_031763485.1 Osmoderma eremita | reverse complement strand
TATAAACCGGATACCACCAACTCGATTTAATCGCACCCATTGCGCACGCCTCGTGTATGCCAAATAGTGTATATAACGAAAAGAATGCCTCAAAATAAGAATATTTTCCGCAATATATGTACACAACATATATGCAAATTGAGCGGAATTTGCAGTAAGAACTTTGTTATAAGGTCTAAATCATAACATCAATAATAAATAAAAAATATATATAAATAATCTTTTCTTTCCCCTTAATTATATATATATATATATATACTACTAAGAGTATTTGGATTAAACTACCTACATGTATCCTATTTCTTGAACATATTTCTAACACATATTTTCTGTTGTTTGGTTCTGTGCTATTATTTTGTGTTTTTATTAGTTCTTATCTATTCCTTCTCTCCTGCTTATCCATACTCTCTGAGTTACTTCTCTTCTTGTTGCTATCTTCGTTTCGGCAATAGCTTTCGGTAATTCTGTCCTGATTCATTCTTCTTATACGATAGCTTGACCAACATAAAGAACAATAGAATAATATAAGCATAATCATGGCAGTACCTTTATTAAGTAATCCATAAAGAAAACTAAGGAACTATTAAATCTGAGTATCATATTCGTATAGTAATTGATAACGGATGATTTTTCACTTTGAGGACCTAAACTGCAGATTCTGTAAAGAGTCAATAGGTACTGCATATGATATCCTTCATACATCCAAGTTAGGCAATGTTTCGGAAGTCAAAAATGAACCCTATATCGATCAACCGGCCAAGGACCTGTACAGATTGGTAGAAGGTACACAGATTTTGGAAAAAATACTATAAAGCGTGTGTAGAAATAAGTGGCCACAAAAGCCTAAAGAAATGACCTCTCGAATTACCTGATTTCTAATTTTATTGTAAAAAAATAGTAATCAGCAGCATCTTAGAAGGCTAACAACACATTAGAGGCATGTGCTTATTGAAGTGGTGGGGGTATTTTAATTTAGTTCTTTTAATTTTGCAAAAAAATTACTTCTCCATTTATCGGGTTCGTTATTTCAGCATTCTTCATTTTCTTCAAAGTTATTTTCCTTCTATTTCCCAGGATCTGTATTCCATTGATACAGTGTTATTGGTGATTCCTGTTAGTCCTAAAACACCGGTGACTTACCCCCCAAGCAACTCACTTCAACCTGGACGGTGTATAACATTGTACTTAACGCAATCACATATATTCTGAAATCTGCGGGGTTCTTAAGAATTAACCCATAAGCTAAATAACTATTGGGGAATTACTTAACCACACCAAAAATAAAGTTGAATTACATTAGATCTGTCAGCAAACTGGCTTCAGAAGATTGAAGGTATAAAAGGTATAAAATATAATCAATTGGCTGTGCTATTTCAATTGAAAAATTATAAATGCAACTGAAAGAACATACGTTAATTAAAGCCACAATAATTATTACCATGTATGAATCAGATACTCACACACACTAAAAATGGAGAGAACCAGAAATCCTTGTTACAGTTTGTATGATTTCCTTCACTGATTAGAAGAAAGAACAAAGGATATAGGCTATAAGGATACGTTGTAGGTTAGATACAGTTTTATAATTAAACGATGTGTGTTAATACCTTATCAATGGATACTACATTAGATTTAGAAACTTTATAAAATGCAATATACTGTAAAATGTGAAAGTGCAGGTGAGAGATATAACATAGAAATAAATCTTTAAATTATATCTGTTTGAATCGATTATTATGGCCTTTGCATATTAGATATCGGTGTTGTTAAATTTAATGTCACTCTATTTTAATTACGGAGTGTTTCTTTGTTCATTTAGTACTTCGCAGCATATTGGTAGTTTGTGGCAAATTCTGTAAAAATACGTTTAGAAGTGTAAAAGCAGTCAGTGTAAGTGTAATCATTCATTCGCACTTCACACGGCCGTAGTGTTCGGAAGCTTGCGGCAAGGAATGCTATTTATCAAGGAGTCCCCTCCCAACTGCCTATTTATATCCAGCAGCTGCCTCGTCCAAAATATAAACCAAAGGGTAGTTTTATTTTGTTTTCGCGAGCAGTGACTGTTATAATTGCCCGTAATTAATAAAAGGAACAGTACGGAGACACTTACACAGGCGCATGTACACGACGTCCGCTGTCAGTAATAAGCTTTCGAACAAAAGAAAAATTAAGGCTTATTGTTTACTAGGAAAAGGAAGAATAGGATTTGCTAATTAATTTGTCCTTTGTATTCCGCGCGCATTATAATCGTTGCAATTACTCGGTTGTTTGTTCAGTCTTGATCGTATGCCCGAGAATTTAAAACTTTAATCTCTCAGCTGCCCAAGAATTTAATGCTGCTACTTCTAATGCAAACCTGCTATATTATGCTCTTGAGAATATTTAATTCATAATAAATTAGCTTTATAATAAAGTACATTTAGGAGCCGCTTTATATTTTAATTAAGGTTTATTTAAGCAAAAAGGGAATATATATCCTGATTTTAAATTCATCTATGCAATTAGCAGCTATACGACTTAAGTCATCTGAAGTTTAGATTGAAAAGCCAGTCATTTTCAGTCAGACACAAGTAGATTTTATTTATATTTATCTTATATTACTTTTGCATTCTAAGATTTTAAATTTCGATTGAAGAATGGGAATAATTTTACAAGGTTCTGACTGAAATTAACAAACTTTATTCACAGTTATTACCACAGTAGAAGGGTCTATCCAAACAGTGGGCTTGGTTAGGCTCCATGTTAATTTAATTTTATCATTATTATATAACCGTAATCGTGACCATCGTCAGTCATCAGCTTATTTCTGACAAGTTAGATATGAATAAACAAGTAAATGTCATCTATGCAGATCTAACCAAGGCTTTCAATCGCAATGACCATCCTATACTACTCCAGAAATTAGATGCAATTGGATTATCCACATCTCTTGTTACCTTGTTCTCATCTTACCATTATGTAGCATTATGTGGCTCACCTAGATTAAGAATCGCTACATTTTCATCCCATTCCTTATGTTCCTGAAGGAACGAATTTTGGACCTCACCTATTTACGATTTATATTAATGCTGTGTGTATTATTCTTAGTCGTCACCAATTGCTGCTATCCTGTGACTGTGTCCACTTGCTAATCCAATTAAGCAAGCTACAAATGTGGTGTATTAACAGATTAAGCTTGATTGTATGTAAATGTATCATTGCAAGATTCATCCATTCTACTACGTTTATCAACACCTATATCTTAGGCAGTCATCAATTAGAGATGTTGAGTTACTTTCGATTCTAATTTATCCTCTCGTGATTCGCTCCGCATTGAAAACAATGGGGTTTATCTTTCGTCCTTCTTCACCCTAGCACAGTGTTACAGGGTGCTATGCGGGAATACTTAAAGAGAAGAAATATTGACCAGAAATTATTAAAAGGAATGCTTACGTAGTAGTAATAAGGGTTATGCCAGGAAAGACAATATGCAGTCGGATACTTTTTCTCGACGGACTGAGACAAGGCGGGGTACTTAGCCCAACACTGTTAGCTTTTGAGTATGGATGATCTAATAAAGGCAGTGCAAAAGATATTCTGTAGGATACACTAGACTAACGCCAGTTTACCTGCCTGAGTGTGTCTTCGCAAACGACTCGGTTATATGTTTATATGTATATGCATATAATATAATGGTGGTATCACCTTCTTGCGAGAGTAATGGCCACAAGTAATTTTACACAATTTTGTTTTGTATAAAAACAAGACTAATTTTCACGAAACAACCCTCAAACCTACGTCAACTTACGGGAGCGAGAGCTGGATTCTTACTAATAAAAAAGCAAAATTCAAGCTATATGTAAGAAATATTTAAGAACGGTCAAGGGTGTTACTTGATGGGACAGGATAAGGGTACACTACAGCAGAGGAATGACCAAAGAAGGCATGGAACGCGGAAATAGGACTAATTCTTAATATTAGAAATAAGTGCTGGGCGGAAACTGTAAGAATAGCAAAGAACTAAACAGAATGAGCAGATTTTTGCATCTAGATGAGCTCTAATGGTGATTTATAGACTCTTTATACCTTAGGGTAGGAATAAAAAGATCATTGTTATGATCTTTCCTAATACTTCTTATCAACTTGTTAATTCTCTATTAATATTATCGGATTATTATGTAGTAGACACAACCTCTCTTGTTGATTTAAAATTATTTATGTGCATTATTGGTTGCAAACTAAATTGTTAAGTCAAAAAGAAGTTAACCAAGGTGGCATCTACCAAAGACTAACGTGATAATAACAAGAGAGGGTTAACAAGACCTTAAGAAGCGATGGGAAAGATCATAACAATATATTACATGACCCTTCTTCCCCATCCAACCTATAATATTGCTCTGTTTTAGTTTTATTCGTTCAAAATTACAATATGCCTCGATGATCTAATCACCTCTTTATAACCACCAATCATTTGCAGTGAAAAAAGTACAAAGTGGATTCTTAAAATACTTATGCTATAAGGTAAATATCCTGTACAAGGTTATAGTCACGTAGCTTTATTTATTCGATTCGTTGTCACAGAGCGCATATTTCTTTTCCTGTTCAACTTATTTACAATTAAGTTGGTGTTAAGCGCATCAACCGAAAGAATGCCATTATATGTAAATGGTTCATTGTAGATCAATCACCATAACAAGCTAAAGCAATGAAAGGGATACATGCAGTAAAGACAGACTCGAGTTGGTGCCCGCCAGGCGTCGTCAGCGTTCTTCCGAATGCTAAACCCAGTTCCATAGCTGATGTGTCGTGGCCCTTATTGAAAACTGTCCCAATCGTGGCTATGGGTCAACACATGTGCCATCTAAGGGACACACGTCAAAACTCCAACCAACCGGACGGCCGCAACAGACTTCGCCGATACGTTCACTGATCTAGCTCTGATATCTGATGGACTGTAAATCCCGATAGATGTTCGGATTACGTATGTAGGGATTTCAAGAACGGTTTAGCCATGACGTAAGATGAGAAACATCAAAATTGCCAAAAACAATCAACCGATAAAATGCCATTAGACTCAAAGTCTATTGTAGGAATCGGCATACCAAGCAAAAAGAGCGAAATGGGCAAAAGCATTAAAGAAAGGTCTTTTAAGTTAAGGGTATACTTGCTTGTGGTTCACTATATTAGATGACATTTTCATGTATTGGGGTTTTAGATCTGTTGTCCATTTGATGCGGTATTGATAATGATGTTGATAATTTTATCATTGAAATGAAAATGACCTTCACGGCCATAGTCAGTGTATCACAAACTTCTTCCGAGTTGGTCTGTGTGTTGCCCGTCGTTTTAGAGATCCTCTATATCTAATATGACAGGGTCGAAAGTTTATCTTACAATTTTATCCTTATCAATTACTTAATTTCAATTATTGAATCAATTTATGAAATCGTTTTAGCAAAATTTTTGACATCGACATTAGAGTTATAATAATAGTTACAATATTCTGCTTAATAAATCAAAACTTTATTCATAATAACAAAACTGCATCAACAGTTTTTCTATGAAATACATGAGAAAGAATTCCTTTCATATCCTGAAAAATCGTCAACCGTAATAACGAGAAAATTGCCAGTTGCCATTAGAGACGAATACAAGAGAGCAAGAAAGCCACTCCTAACGATTTCTGCTTGACCGAACAGTAGCGAGGCGATAAGAAATAAATCTTCCTAATTTTCCATAACTGCAGCGAGGGGTTGCATGATATTTCCATTTTGCTCGCTCTACGAGCACAGCAGGGTCGGGTTTCTCCCGGAAAAACTTTCATTCATTTGTAAGAAAAAGGAATCGCCGACAAGAATAGGGAAGCTACTCAGACATTCGCTCTCCCAAGTATTTATACGATACGGCTACGATAACATGGCGCGAAATGCTATACTTTTACTCACTTCAAACAGTTTCACTCGTGATACGACAGGACAAATAGAGCATACGGAATAATCAACGACGCGATCCAAATGATGTGAAACTATTTAATTTGGATCTAATTTAGTTGTGACTTTGTTAAAATATTTACGAACCTTGTGTCATGTTTGGAGAGTGGGGTATTCTTACACTCGACTTACAGTTTGACAAGGACTTAAACAAGGCAAGTAAATATAAATAGATGTCTAATTTTATCGTTCTATTTAATACTCTATAAAGCGGCGTCTCTTACTTATTTACATGCAATTAGTGTCCGCAGAAACATTTCTTTTCCATAATTAAAACGCTATTGAAGGACCCAGTGAAGGAACCAGAGAGCTTCACTTTCTAAGAAAGAGATTAGGTTTAGACTTGAAGCTGGAAAATTTGGTTAATCGTTGCAGAATCAATCAACATCAATTTAATACACCTACAGGTTTTATTATTTCTCAGCCATCCGATTTTTGTACGAACTTCTCCATATCACATATATATCATTTGTTTAATATTGCAAAATAAATGCGCTAACTGAAATTAAACGTGGGAATGCAGTTAAGCCAAGCTATCATCTTGCACATTTAATTGCACCAAGTAGATCGTTTGAAGATGTTGAATTGAAAGTAATTGAAATAGTTTGCCCAGAAAATGCGCTATAGTAAGAGAAATTCCTCTCAACACACTATTACGGGAAGAGCTAAAAATCTTGTTAAACCAACTTTCATGTAAATTAAATTCAATGAAATATTTCGGTATTGCTCTAATGATTAATGACATACCACAATGATTTTCTTTCAGTTATTCATAAAAATTCCTATGTTATTTAGAACATCGCTTATTTATAAAGGCTACATTGACGTACCGTAAAATGGGGTTAAATTGAACAACGGTATTGCTTTTTGCTTGCAGCTTCTTAACTGTGTAATAATTTTTGCTTTTTTTTGTGATTGTATGAGGCGTATTAGACCTCCTCCACGACTAAACTGAGAACTTATAATCTCATTTTTGAAAGATTTAAAAATTACAGTGTGATCAATTTTATAGTATATTTGGGTTTTTTTTTACGAATCTTGTAGTTTTGCCTTGTAAATGAGTGTTAACACATTTAAGGTGATCAAACACACTCCGAAATTATTTCATGCAATTTTGAAAGAGTTACGGGAATTTTTCATACTTGGGGTGAGATTGATTGTGCATTGTAAACAGTTTATTGAGTAGTAAAAATACGAACCTTGACTTAAAAAGTGGTTTTGTTTAGGTAGTATAAACACAAACAGACACAGTGAAGTTCACCGAAATTTTTTTTTTACCAAGAAGTCACATTTCTGTAACATCCACTGGTATTGTAAGTGGATGATTCCATCATCCACTGGTACTGTCAACTGTCGGTTCTTGTAAACTGCAATTATATCAGCCATCTCTATGGCAAATTCATCATTTTTAGTGATCTTAAAATTCGCTTTTCCTGCACCTTGACCTCTATCCCGTTCTTATCGATCTTCTCCATAACTACG
Source organism: Osmoderma eremita (assembly GCA_031763485.1). NCBI lineage: Eukaryota > Metazoa > Arthropoda > Insecta > Coleoptera > Scarabaeidae > Osmoderma > Osmoderma eremita. The sequence goes on along the minus strand of JARFOC010000402.1, from coordinate 590,443 downwards.
GCTACATCCTTGCCTCTGCGGTCTCCAAAAATTTTGACACGTAAGTATGCTTCGATTTTTATATCCTCATCGCTGTATTGTATATAATCTGTTTGATCTTCTGATTCCGATAAAACATGATTCTTTTCATATTTCATCTGGATGATTCACTTGAGTATCTTTTTTCTTTAAGAAGATTTACAAGAACTTGGCTCACTTCTTTCGTAGCATTAGTATCTTCACCTTTCGGCAGGTTCTCTAGAACGCATTCTGGTCTAAAAGGTATAATATTTCTTGCTTGAAAAAATATTATGATAATTTTACTACATTAACATTTCCTTCTTTATGCCCACTCAATTTAGTGTATCCTTGAGCAATCGTGGAAAGTCTCATTTGTCAATAGAAGTTTGATTTATATACGATGATTAAAACACCTCTTCAAGCTCCCTTAGAATGTCTAAAAAATACAACATCCGCAGATTGTGTAAGGTTAGTAGCATTCCTAGGCAGGAATTCTATATTATTTGCGTCACATATATTTATAACACATAGTTTTTTGGCCGGAGAAACTTTGGAAAAGGAATATTGGAAGACACTGGAACATCTACCATATGGCGGAGATTTCTTCCTGTGCGGCTATTACTTGTCCGGCTCCCTCAAACAAGAATTCGGAACACATCTTTTTGATGTCGACTAGGTTGTGCAATCATTCGTGTGCAAATGGTCAGAGAAAAGACCAACACCATTATTCGACGACGCGATTAAACAATTCTAATCCGGTAAGGGAAATGTGTAAATAAAAGTGGAGATTTATACAAAAATAAGATGTATTAATTATTTTTATTATTATAGGAGCCCTTATAGAAATACAAGATCCCATGAAGATTGTAGTACACTTAAACAACTAGAAAAACAAATTGTAATTAACGCAAAAAAATTGTATGGCTAATTATCACGTTTACAGATTTCGATCAGAAACAACCCTAAAATTTTTGGGACATTGTGCATACTACAATTAAAGATAATGAAATTCCTAACATTATTAATGATATCAACGGCGATTTGATTGCTATTCCTGAGTCCATCCTTACTGGTGATTTCTTTAAATCTGTTTATCTTCCCACATCCAATGACCCCTTTCCAACTTCATCACATACAACCAACAACTTTTGCAAGAATATTGAGTACATGAACGAGACCGATATCATTTCGGTTATAAAAACTCTGTAGTAAAATCTTGCTTTGGCCACCAATTAATTTCCCCTTTTTTATTGTTTCTTGCCACACCAAGGAATTACATGATTAATTTACCCATTCATGCCGGCTCCTTCCCTAACTTCTGAAAAACTGTACGTCTTATTCCAGTGTGTAAGAAGGGTGATAACAAGCAGTGGATAATCATCGATCCATAGCTATTATTAAAGACTTTGCTAAGCCATTCGAGAAACGTACCTACTCACATATTCATCCTCCAATATATCTACTCAAAAGGATTAATCAACGCGGTTTCGTCGCTCTGCGAGCCCTTCCAACTGACAAGGTAGAATTCTAACAAAAAAACACCATTACAGCCTCAGTGAGTGAAAGACTCTAGATACGTATTTCGGCAACTTAGTTGCGACCCTCAGCAAAACCAATAAAGGAAAGAAGTCTTAGACGTAGCGCCTCTGGTTTAAGGTCTACGTCTAACACTTGTCCTGTAATTGTATTGTCTCTGTCAGGCAACAAGATATGTGAAAAAGAAGGTTTATATTTGGTGCACTCTCGTATTTATGTGTTTATTTTGGTATTTATTATTCTGATACCTAAAGAGAGAGAAGGAGGTATTATAAGTACTCGTGTTAGTTTACTTTGGATGAGTATACATTATGTAAGTACAATATTCGTTCCAAATAAACTTGCGAAGGTATTAAATGAACTTTCAAGGGATCTCCCTCTTAGCGAGTCTCTCCGGATTCCTTTCGAAACGCACCGGGATGTTTCAAAGACGTAATGTCGTTACGGAGGTGTCGTGTCGGAACAAGGAAAGTTGCGAAGTTTTATCAGACAAGGTGACATATTAAATCCGACATTCGGATCGACCGCAGACGGAAATTTCCCCCGAGACCTGGTCCTACGTTTTTAACTACACTATAAAAATCTGTCTATATCTAAGTATGTTTATAAATCCGTGGATTTACATCCGGATAAGGAATTCCTCCTTAGACATAAAACAGAAACAAATCCATTTTTTTCCGTTTCGTTTATGTGCTCTTAACGGAGGAAATCCAACAGCTGCTTCCTTTATATCTGCAAGCTTACTACCGTCTCGCCGCAAAGGAAGAAGCTATTCCATCCGCATAATTTGTTATACAGTACGTAGAGTCAAGCGTCTGTGTTGTAATATTCAGTCTTATACGCGCATGTTTCCTGTTTATAGAGTTAATTTAAACAAACTGTGTATTATGAGATGATCAAATCATCCGGTATTGTACAACTTTATTAGATGTTATTAAATCCAACCACAGCGAAGGACATGATCTTAAATTTATGGTGGTGTTTATGCATATACGGGGATGTAAAATGGTTACCCCAACAATATATATACATATATCATCCTTACTCGTTGTTTATTAAATAAATGAACAGTTGAATAGCTCAGTTTATCTATAAAATTACACTAACATGAAATGTTAGTGTAATGTGTGCAGGCACACATGCGTAAGTTGTTCTTGTGTGGGATAAACAGTCCCATGTCTACATTTGGTAACTATTACAGTGAAGATTTTGACGGCCGTATAGCAATTAAAAAGGGAATATTGGTTGTAATGAAACGCATACAAGTAAATTCCATTGTTCATGATAAATGCTCAACCATCGGCCAAATTCATTTAACAATAAAAGAAATACAGCTGCTTTATCGTAGATTTGTTTGAGAAGGCGCATCATCTCAAACAAATCTACGATAAATAATTTATGTTTGCATACCATTCTAGTGATATTTAGAGAACTTTAATCTTTCTTATTATTTTCTTATATCTAAGGCCTATTTTTAACAGATTCATTTTATCCAAATCACTTTAAGTAAGTTTACGAATATGCAGTTTTTCGAAATATATATTTTTATAATTTAATAATTCGTCGGTGATCAGTGGTATTAATATTATTGTAAATTTTGAAAATTTTCTACTTCCTGTAAAGATTTTGGGTTGTCTGATCATTGCCCTGAACTAATCACGCTTCAATTTTATTATCAGCAACAGGAACAAACATATCTCTTTGAAAGAAAATTTTGTGAACACACTTTTAATAACCTTTTATGTATTAAGTATTTTGACAAATGCTTTCCGATGGAGAAATTTTATTTATATAGAAATAACTATTCTAGTTATCTATGGCTGATTCACAATTGTAGAACAATACTTTCTTATTTCAACCTATAATGTATTGTTCCTCTCATAAATTGTACGTATATCACATAGCAATAAATAACTGCTCATGTTTGAATTTTCACTCTATTTATTATCACTGGTGCGCACAATTTGAGACAGTTTCCAGCGGCCGACGCACTATGGGGCGAACGCGTATATATCATCTCAAAATTGAATAACTTTAACAGTAATGCATATATCGTAGTGA
>JARFOC010000402.1:573162-584352 GCA_031763485.1 Osmoderma eremita | reverse complement strand
GAACATTGAAAACACGACAAAATACCCAAAATTAATTTCAATAATTCAACTAAAATATCTACTATAAACAAAGTCGTATTTTCAAAGTAACGGCACGTTACAATATTAGCCGAAGCATTAACGAAATTTATTTAATCATTGTATTGTAAGAGTACCGTTACAAGTTGAGTCGCCGCGACTATTGAAAATAACTAAAATTTATTCGTTAGTATTTTGTGTAGCCCCCTTTATTTTGTATTACGGAGAATAATCTATTTGGTACAGAATTGTATAACGTTTTAATATAATCTTGGGGAATTTGATGCCAAAAGGCAATTATTGCTTGTTGAAGGTCCTTTTTGTTCTAGATGACACCATTTTTATAAACTTGCCGCGCCAAATATACCCATACATTTTCAATGATGTTTAAGTCCGGAGACCTCGCTGACCAATCCATAAGTAGAATTCGATGGTCCCCAAACCATTGCTTCATTGCTCGGGAAGTGTGAATAGGTGCATTATCCTGCTGGAAGATGTAATCAGCACCTGCCAAAAACTCACCCTGTACCAGCAGTTCTCTTTCCAAATCATTTTTATAAATTCGAGAATCCACTCTACTCTAGTTGTGAGAAAGTAAATGTTACTCTTATTATGATAACCGATTGCAGCCCAATCATTACCGACCGTCCGCCCATCTGTCTATGAGGAAATAATCGTTGATCTTTTCTCAAATCGTGGTAATAATACGAAAATCTATCAGGACCATCCAAATAAAATTTCTTTTCATTAGAAAATACTACTTGTTTCCAGTCATCATCCCATGTCATACACTGCTGGCCACGACAGAGCTTGAATCCTACTAGCAATGTAAAATATCGACATATGTGGCAACTATGTCGATTACATTCTTGAAGCAACAAAAATGGCATACTTTCCAATGCTCCACTCTCAGCTCTACCTGTGCTTCCTATCGCTAATCGGCCGTATTTTCTTTTGGTGTCTTAGTGTTGTAATGACTCGTCGTAAATGCATGCCAAAACAAAGTTGATCATGTGGCGTAGAAGATCTATTTTATATTTGTAGGTATAAGTATTCTAAGGTGTATAGCTACTATACCATCTCCACATATGAAAACATATATTCTTTGGAATAGTACAAATCTTTATATTAATCAATGCAAGATTAAAGTTCAAACTTACACAAATCACAATCGGTACGTTAAATAAAAGTGTGAATTACTTAACAATAATACTTACTTAAATTGCTTAAACATTATTTCGTTCTAATTCGGCATATTTTACTCGACTATGTGTAATAATTCAGAAGACGCAGAGAAAACATACTGTTTCTTTGTTTTAAAATTCGACGTACAATGCTACTTTCGCTGTTCCTATATTAGCTGCACTTTGCCAGCAAATAGCGACTATAATTTTACTCGTACACACAAAAACTGTTCACGATACATTCAGGATAATAACTTAGCTCGGGCGCATTATTATTTAGTTTGATTTATGTTTTGGCCGTTTAGCGAGTGTGGTCCAAAATAATAAATTCGCCCCCATTATGGTTCATTTTATCTTATGCGCTATTTCGTGCTGACACGGAATATTGTTAAACGCATTTGATTTTAATTTATCTGAAATAAATGGAATAACCTCCACCGTTCGGGAATGGCACGGGAACGGTTCCTGCGGTAAGCTTAGACAGGATGATTGATACATCTGATTTAAATTGGCACTAACGCTGGTACTAAATAACTACCGATATTTACCCGTGTCTGTAGATAAACCGACGCGCATTAATTTTATCGGGGCTTACATCTGCTACGCGTACAACAGCGAATATGTTATTCGACTTTATTTAACGACAATGTGATTCTAATTTACAGTTAATTAGTTAGGAACCAGGAAATAATGTACATCGGGGTATTATGCCGTCGTCAAACATATTCCAGAGAAGGATGCCATATATTGTATCTATTTGTGGTCTGTAATACGTATCTATGTTCAGCACATAGGTATATGTTTACTATTTAGTGATTAACAAAGTAAGGATAACACTGCCCTTGATAATCAATTAGTTCATTCAATACGATAGTTGCCCAGAGCAACAGTGCCTTAAACATCATTTTTATTGATGTATGACGTATTAATATCTAACAATGCACCCACTAGAACAAATTTAAATACAAATACCAAAAAACGTAGAAAAAATTCCATGTCCCACATTGATAAAAGGAATTACTATTACACCACATAATAAACATTAGTGAACGCAAAAAAATATTGTCAATACTGATCAATAGAAACTTGAACTAGCAATGCAATGCATATTTAAATTAATATCTAATAATAAGTAGCTAGTCCAGGAGTCCGTATTGTTGTTTAATATGTTTCAAATGGCATTACGTTTGGTCGTGTATAGTTGGTACCACGTTTAGTGCTATAGGATAATAGACATTTTTTGAAAATCTTCACTGAATCTGTTCAAATCTATGTACTTTAATTTGTAAATAACCAATTCAAAATAAAGTTGTTTAATAAAAATGATATTATTATTGTCTAATTGGTAAAGTGTACCTGCTAAAATTTGACACATCTCGAGAAAATTTGGATGTAGAAACGGCGAAACTGATAAAGTTTGAGAACTGCTGCCTTATAGCATTTGTGCTTGTTAAAGTTTACTATTCTCACACCATTCAGTTACTACATACACATTCCTAAACTCTCCTGCAGCAAACCCTTCGAAGTCACGACAGACTCGGTGGGACGGAGAGAACGGCTGAGACGAATATCGCAACAGATTAGAATCTGGCACAGAGACGGATCGAAAACGAGCACAGGTTCGGAGGCAGGGGTATGCGTGGCCAAACCAGAGCGAAGGCTATACCTGCTTTAAACTGAAATCTGTGCAATATAAACCTGTGCAATACAAATCTGTGCTAGAGAGTATCTGCAGCAGGGGGCACAAAGCAAACCGCTCTACATTCTCACGGAATGTCTTAAAGGCATTGGCATCTGATCGGATATCTTCCAGGCTGGTATGGGGTTGTCTGCAAGACCTACAAAACCTGGCGAAACACAATACACTCAAGCTGATATGGGAGCCGGGGCATGAGGGGATTGCAGGCAATGACCAAATGGACCAGTTAGCAAGGAAGGGATCCGAAATAACCTTCATTGGATCTGAGCCAGCTCTGGAGATCACAAAAACTGCTGCGCGTGGTGTGGTAACTGAGTGGGTGACTGAACAACACCTGAAACACTGGCATCATGTAGCAGAACAGAAACACAGCAAACAGGTGATGAGGAATCTATCACAACATTTGGCAGCTGACATACTGTCTCTTAGCAGAACGCAGATTAAGATAATGACGTGTCTACTTACTGGACACGGCTACCTAAAGAAACATCTACACAGAATGGGAGTCTATAGAGAGGAACCTCTGTGTAGGTTATGCGATGAAGAGAAGGAGACCTCTCTTACTATTTTTGAATGCTACGCATTAAGCCACCGGAGAAACGCCCTGTTTGGTGCAGCAGGGACACTGCGGGGCATACCGGAAAAGGATTTGACGCACGAAGTAATAAACCGTGTCATGGGGTAAATCAGGAAACAATTGAATGCAGAGTAATACAATAGGCCTTAAGGCCGCAGTGTTAAAGAATGTGAGAGACCTTTCTCTGCATTCGGGACTCAATCAAATCAAATTAAATACTACATACAAATTATGGAACAATAATTTGGAACTAAAGACTGATTGAAATCAGATCAGTCAAGAACTGAGTGGCTTTTAGTTGGTCCGGAGATGTTAGAGTAACTTTTAAAGTGACTGCAATAAATCATTAATATACTGCAATGTGTCAAATGTGAATTTTTGTTAATGACAAGATATGAAAAAGTAACGCAATTGCATATGTGATTTAAATCTGTTTAATGATATCTATATGGTCCTATGTGTTACATCAGATTAATGTAACTAGCCAACTTTTCAAAAATATATGACAGGTAATTCTTGATAAATGAACTTCGAATGAAAGGTATACCAAGAGCCTGAAGATTAAGCAAAATTTTGAATAAGTTACTATATAATACATACGCAACGAATTTATATTTATTTATAATAGAATTTGTAAATATCTCAAGCACCTTTGTAATGTGTAAATGTAATGTGTTTCACCCTTGTCCTATACGCCCTTTCTTCACTTTTTTCCTGTTAATTTCAAATAGCCACCTTCCCTTCTTTCTCTTGGGAAATTTGGCACTTTATTCGAATAACAATCTTAGCTACCACAAATTGTTACTTGACGTTTCTGATACTTTATCTATTTGTGTAAATTGTCCACCGATGGACCAATTATATACTAGGTGATTTTTTACATAGTAAGAGAACACTGCTATTTATGTGGATGACGCTTTTTGCCTAGTACGAGAGAAACACAAATCCACGCCTGGCCCCTACATACCGTTACCCCTGGAAGCTCCTGTTGTTGTTTCCTTATTCGCTTGGTATCGTGTGTGAATCCGTCATATTAATTTGCAATAGCCTTCCAAACCCCTTTTTGTATTGCGTAATGCCATACGTGAAAATGTGTTATGATTTTCCAGTGAATTTAAAATTACTTAAAAATAATTGAATTGTTCCACGCTTATGTAATTGCGACCCTGAATAAATATTATTATTATTAAAATATTCTTTAATCAATACGCATTAAATAATAAATAAAAACGAAAGTTTGCGTGCGTTACAGGCAGACCTAATATTAAAAAAAAAATAAGAAAACAAAAGGTGCCAGGAAAGATAATAACAATAGTCAACAACAGTGGGATAAGGTTTGAATATAGTTCGCAAGATATGCCATTTATGAGATTTAGTCAGTGCTAGCAGTACAGTACAGCTCTAAGATCAAAAGATTAGCTCGTTAAGAAGTGATTTTATTGAGGGAGCGTTGGTGTTCAAAGCTCGTGACACGTAGGCGTACATTCACCTGACCACGAACATCCAAGCATACGGCAGTATATTTAACAAAGCATGCAAGGTTCGTCACCGTGTAATGATCTGATAAAAATCCATCCTGTAGGTGACAAGTACCTCCGAGTACTTGTGTAGGCACACTTATCTATGACTTTCACATATGAAGTTGAATTTTATCTGCAGATTCGAATGATACAGCCACTTTTCCACAAAGATATTTTTTCAGTATATTTTGGAGAAACTTTATAAACTTTTGCCGCACAATGTATTTCGTCCTTAATTACGAGGTTGGTATGATAAATACCTGTGTTCAGAAAAACAGCACAATTGTTTTGCATATGGTATATTAATTTTTCGACATAATCTCCTTCTAGCTCTATACACTTAGTCCAACGATGCTCTAACTTTTTTAAGCCATCCAAATAATAAGAGCTATGAAACTCTGCAAAATAGGCCTCTTTTGCCGCAATGACATCTTCATTCGACGTAAACCGCTTTCCATCAAGCCATTTTTTTATATTAGGAAAAAGAGAAAAATCACAGGGGACCAAATCTAGCGAATATGGTGGATGGGGGGCAACAATTCGTACGTAACTCAGCCAGTTTTGCTGTCGCAATTGTCGGTGAGTGGGCCGGGGCGTTATCATGGTGACAAAGGATTTTCTTTTTCGGTAGGTGTGGCCTCCTCTTTACTTCAGCGTCAAATCGGTCCACTTAATTAGCATAGTACTGACCCGTTATCGTATCTCCTTTATCCAAATAATCGATTAAGATGATACCTCGCGAATCCCCAAAAATCGTCGCCATAACTTTTCGGGCTGATGGTGTCGCCTTTGTCTTTGGTGTACCTTCGCTGGGAGAAACCCACTATGCTGACTGAGCTTTGGTTTCCAGCGTGTAGTGATGAATCCATGTCTCATCAACGGTCACATAACGCCGCAGAAAGTCACTCATATTACGCTTAAACATGGCCAAACATTGCGTTGAAGTTGTCACGCGATTCCATTTCTGATCAATTGTCAGCAGACGCGGCACCCATCTCGCGGATAGCTTTCTCATACACAATTTTTTATGCAAAATATTTGCAGATTGCGACTAAACACTCACAGTTGGTATTTCAGATTTTCCAAGCAAGCGCCATCTGTCGTCACGGGTATTTATTGTACCACCCTCATATGGTACTGCTAATTTCTTATAATCATCCTTTCTGTTCCGTCTGTTATTGTATCGACTACAACACATGGAGCATGCACACAGAGAATCCACGAGCCAATGCTGATGATAAGTCTCAGAGAGTGTAAAAAGTATCGTAACCTGTCCAAATGGTTTCGCATTTAAGTTTATCATTTAGTTTCACATTGCATTATTTAAAAAGTATTATAGGGTAAAGTATGCTATATGTGAATTTAACTTTATGTACTAAGAATTCTAAAAATGTAATGCACGCGAGATGCGATGTAGCCGAAACCAGACGTCCGAATGTTATGGTTTCATTAGATTCAAACCATAAAATATGTAAATTGGAAGAATAAAGAAGAATAATTCTACAGTTTCACTCTGATAGTATGGTAGTTCAGTGATAAATTGCCAACATGCTGGTATTTTGGATTCTATGTTTTATTAGTATCTATTATAAATACTAACTGACAAAATACATGTCAATTGTCGTATGTTTGAATTCTTTCATAATTTGTTGGTAATCAATCCCACTTAACCCAAATACACCATCGTCGTTAAACATAACCTGTACATGAGTATAATATGAGAACAACATTAACTTGTTTCTGGTAACTATTTGTAATGAAATTATTAAGAGTTCGTTCTAATTTATGACACCGCTTGAAAGACAAGGCGCTACCTCCTATTACCCAAGTTATTAAATTAGCGAAAGTTTCGTTAAAAGACCGCCCAACATCCTAGAAGGGAAAGGATTTTAAAATAAAACCGCTCAACTAATTTTGCCGATATTTACATTTAACGACGCGGTCCAAACTTCCTCCGCTCGCGTTGGTGCTTCGGTGGATTTGTCGCCCTCTGCATTTAGAGATTTTACGGTGCAACGATTACGCCGCTAATTAACTGTCGGAAACTTTCGTCGCTTCGATTGTGAGAGTTGCTGATTTAGCAGAATTCTGGGAAATGCCGTTCTAATTTTAATTCTCACGCAAGCATACGAGTACACCTGTTTACTTTGATATAACGTATAAATAAATAATCCGCAGGTACAAGTTTTTCACCATGAAATAATTACAACATTTAAGCATATAGCACCAATTTGAAGACACTAAGCATATGCATCTCTGTACTGGCTTCTTACGTACTTACGTCTTCAATTTGGAACAAACATGCCATAACATTATTTATTAGTGTTACTCCAGTGATGTGGTGAACATCGAAGGGTTTACTTCTGCTAGATATATGTACCATATCGACCACCAGTTTCTAGCGAGGATGGCAACTTAGTTACAGAAATACATATCTAGATTTATGTATTCATTGATATGGGTATTTTTTTTTAGGTTTACTATTTCAAGCCACTATGCCCTAGTATTTTACAATACTAGTGCTATTAATAATAAAATTACGATAGATTTGGTAGACTAATGCTGAAATTTATTAATATTGAAGCTGTGGTGGAAGTATCCAGGCATAATGTCTGTAAAGAAAACGCTCATAACACGAATGCGACACTCCCATCGATCCTTCACGCTGCTGTAACATTTCCTACATTCATAGATAATGCTACCCAATACATTTAATCATTTCCTACAATAGTTGCTCCTATGCATTTTCGTCTAGTAAGGCTCTGGAATTGAGGTTTCCACACCAATTATGTTTTGAATGAACGATAATTAGGTACTGGAAATTTTCTTACTACTTTCTTGGGAGAATGGGAAAGACACTACACTACTTCATGGAAGGAGTATAAAAATATGTATAGACATATAAGATATACCTACATTTTTCTACGTCATTATTATTACATAGGTTTTCATACGAGGGATGCCCGGTTACTAAAGCACATTTGTAAATTACACACAGACTGCCTTCTCTATAGAAATCAAACATACACTAAGTAAAACTGTGAACTGTTAGCTACTTTTCAACATAATCGCCGCCAATGTTAAGGCACTTATCTCAGCGAGGCACAAACTTCTATAAACTCTCTTTGTAAAAGGTGCGATCCAAATGTGTAAAATACTGCCGTACTTCCGCTTGAACTTTTGTCATCGTCTTCAAATCTTTTACCCGACAAATGAGCTTTCAACGGCTCAAACAAATGGAAATCCGAAAAGCTAAGTCTAGACTCATCCGTTTTCGTTGCTGATGGTTTTTTTCGGACACCTTCGGGATCATCGTTTAGAGCTGTGCGTCCACTTCTGAACTGTTTACACCAAACACTAACCTTCTGTCGACTCATAATGCCTTCTCGGTAAGCCTCTAGTATTTTTTTTATGAATTTCGGTAGGTGTTTCATTATTTGCATGCAAGAAACGAATGACCGCTCGCACTTCAACTTGGAGTATGTTTCGATCGGAATTGACATTGTGCTGCTGTCACTTCACACGTTATACTGAACCTAAGGCAATGCCAATAGCCACTTATGCAGTACATATACATATCTAAAATGCGTGCAAGTTTCAACCTGATCGGAACGACGTCAGCGGTGTGTCGCGCAAACGTACCTTAGTAACCCGACATCCCTCGTACCTCTCCGTAAAAGCACCATTACGTCATTGTAGTTGTTTTAAATAAATAGTTGTTATTGAATCACATTTTATTTTGAAAACAGAACTTGGGATCCCCAAAAAGCAAATGCGATACACCAAAAAATAAATAAATAGTAAAGGTTCAAATAAAACTCAAATAAAGATTCACCCTAGAAGCATGCAAATTAAATGTAGTTATGAACAGAAAATTGCCATTTTATTAGGAATAGATAGATAGATAGATATGTATATATTCAATGTAATGTAATATTACATGAAACGTCAACAACTGTATAAATCGTATAGAATACATAGAAAACATTTAAAGAAATATATACACAAATGTAAGATTATATAAAAATTATAACACAAGGACAGAGTATATAAACATTAGTAACAAACAAACATATACTAAATTATGGTACAATTTAGGTATCGGGGTATTTCGCGGCAAATGAGTTGCAATCTCTTTGAAGACAATTACCAGCGTGGTACAATTTCATAATTTCAGACCGCCTCTTATACAATTACAATGTATTCCTTTTGCCTACTTCTAGTATGCATACGCTGTGCAAAACCGTTCCACCTGTACTGACTCGATCCACTTGTAGTACCCCTTGCCACAAATGCTATTGACAAATGTTTCTTCATCCTTGACTTTGCTAAATGCTTTATTACTAAAAATGTTTGTAATAAATTTCTAATCAGAAACAATCAAGTACCCAAAAATCTTCACATTTGTTGTTCGTAGTTAGAAAGAAGCATGATATTCACATGGCAGTTTGAACTATTTGATCTACTCCGTTAGTTCGTTTATAGAATAACCAATTGCTATAAGAACAGACTTCAAAAAGAAATCATGGAAAATAGAACGAACAAATATATTTACGAATACCAAGCTGTTGAACTTGAAACGAGAAAAAGTATACCATTCAATTTCATTTGAAGAGGGACAAATTGCCTGAGTGCTGTAATAAGGAACCTTTGCATGCGGACAAAAGGTGTCTACGTAAGTGTCTATCCTAGAAACTCGTGTTCTAAAAATAGACACAGGCCTATCTTCAAACAACTTTATTCAACAGCTCTGCATAAGGTTCGGATTTTTTTCCGTCTGAAATTATAGTCAACCATAAAGGTATCTCACGGTGAATGTCGTTAGGTGCTTGAAAAGTCTCACAATTCATAACAACAAGCAACGGTTACTAATTATAAGAGCGGTTGAAGTAATTTTTCATTAATTTGCAAAACGCCCCCACGGAAAATTAAAATCCAGGTCAACCGATGCCTTCCGGCAAATCACCCAAGTGTTCTTTTTGTGCCGGTGTAGCAGGTGTAGAGCGTCGGAGAGTTATCCTGGGGATCCCAGAATTGGATTTCGAGAGGCTAGCTCCGAGCGAACAACACAAAGCCGTGATTCACGGACTGCGCCAAGAATAATCCCTACCTCAAAAACGTTTCAATGCATTCACAAGTACCTTTATCCGTCCCATAAATAGTAAGCATTATTGTGTTTATTGAATCATCTGAAAAATTGAACGTCCTAAACAAACATATAAGCTCTTCTACGATACGGGCGTATAAGCCGTGCGTCGGTTCTATTTATACAGATGGGATGTTTTTGAATCTTTATCCGTTGATCGGTACGCGACACTGTCAGTTGGTATACGGCGTTGCAATAATAACTAGAAGTAGCTATGTATATTCATACGGACGTATACACAGAATACGAGTGCCGACCGCGTGTCAAGAGAAAACGTCCTGCGTAAATATTTGCCTTATTAATTGAGTCTGCAATTACCCACGACATTCGGAGTTTATATTTTCAATGATTCAATTAATTGTATGGGCAGGTTGAAGTGATACGTTACGGGCATGTTGTGGTTAAACAGACCGTTTCTCAAAACCTTCTAACGGATTTGTTTTTATTCTATGCCACAATGTAAATATACGTATAACTTCTGAAAAATGCTTGTGAAGAGAGACGAATTTAGGAATGGACAGTAAAATGAATTTGACAAACGCTTTATTGATGATACTTGAAAAATTAGTACGTGGATTAAAATTAACCGAGCTTGATTACCTTTCGTTTTTCGTCATCCTTTTTTGTTATCTTAGTAAACATTAGTCACTACCTACGCTGCGCTATATGTACGTTCAAGATTCAATAAGCAAATTGTATGTTTCCAATCGCGATAAATATAAAGTTAATCTTAAAAAGATTCAGTCCCATGTATGGCAAACAACCCTGTACAATGTAAACATTCACATGTATAGATCATCAGTTGCAGCAACTATCTTTATATAAAAAGGCGTCCAGATTCATGTGCCTTTCATAGGTACATATTTGGCTTGTGCCCAAATTGCCGACAGGGTTAAGTTTGCAAGTAGGTTACCGCCCAGTTTACATCCGGCCACATTTTTATTCCAAACTAATTAGTAAAAAAAAGAAACCCTTACCACCTCGATGAGTGAAGAACTCCTGGATACGTATTTCGGCAACTAAGTTGGCATCCTCAGCAGAATCTA
>JARFOC010000402.1:543814-573062 GCA_031763485.1 Osmoderma eremita | reverse complement strand
GGAATATTTCGTTTGTTAATATTTTCTAGGATAATCTCATAAAAAGCTAATAATGCAGTAGTAGTCGACCTGTTTTCCCTGAAACCGTGTAAATATTTTATGTTTTTTTTAAAGAAACGAGTTCAGTCTATCAAGCATACAATACTCAAAAACTGTAGCGACATTAGATATTAGGGAATGGGGCGATAATTTGTTATATCAGTTTTAGAGGTTTTCTTAAAAATTGGCACAACTGCGGATGTTTTAAAATCGTTAGGAAAAATTCCGTAAGCGAAGGAAAAGTTAATGAGATAGGTTAAGGGTGAAGCTAATAAATGAAAAGAATCACTAAGAATCTTTGCAGATATGTCGTGTTGTCCGGAAGTATGTTTCCGCTTGAGCTCAGTTCTCAGGTGTATAGGAACGAAGCTTATAAGAGCTCCTTCTTTCTGCAAGGCAATAGAAAATTTGGTTTAAAATTTCATTAATTTAAATTTTACGTACCTCATTATAGCCCCTAATGCCCATTGATTGTAATAAAATCAGTTTCCAGTGCATAATTTGAAAATATATTTACAAATTCCACAAATAAAACAACATATACATTTTGTACTTAAAACTATGAAAAAAAAAACAATAACAGGCAAGACACAAACAGCCTAGTGATAGTAAACAATTATAATAGTAGTAGTAATCACCTTTCGAAACCATTTCACAAAGAAAGCTAATTACTATATTTACACTTCATCGATTTTATTGTTATCGTGTGCAGTAATGATAATTAGATGGTAAAATGTATTTTTCTTCCGTTTAAGATATTTTGGCACAGTATTTGTTCCCTTAATACTGCATCATATCAATAAAAAAAAATTTACATGTTTCAAACTTTAAAATTAATTTTACATGCATCTCGCTATCGCTCCGTCCGAATATAGTTTTTCTTTTTAAACATTTAAATATATAATAAATCAAGTAAATTTGGGTTTGCTAAATTTTAATTAAAAATTCACATATATATATGTACAAGTTTTCTTTTATATTATGTATAATAATATAATTATATATAATATGTATATATGTATAATATATATAGAAATAGTTATCACAAAATTTAATTGCTTAACCTGGAATATTCATTTTAATCACATACATTTAAGAAAGCAAATAAATACAACTACATCTGTAAATGCGCGAAAAATTAATTACAACTTAAGAAGTTAATTTTCATTTAATCTAAAAAAAACATCAAAAGAAAAAGAAATCATATTTCTGTCTTTTAAAATAGCTACCTCTATCGTTATTATTATTTATTATCATTATAATTATTTTTTGTTTGTTATTATAATCGTGTCTAGCATCAATTTTTAATTTATTGCGAGAACATCTATGCAGTCGAAGCACTCTTCCTTAGTTCCTTCGCCCATTAAGAATTATTACGGCATACATTAACCACCCATCACTTCAAAAAAAAAACTAGCAAAAGCACAGGAAACATCGCACTCTGACACTATATTGCACCCGACCTTTAAACCTCATTTCTTATTTCATCCACATCGCCATTTATGCATAAGTTACTTTCATATCTGGTTTCGTCTATAGATCCCCTCGAGAATAAGCTCGTCATATGCTAATACGTTAAGGCACAATTTAATTTTTTCCATCGTCATCTTTTACGTGATTTAATTTTGATGCGTGCCCGTGATAAAATGTGATACACATTTGTACGTCAAGTATTGATTAAGATATTGCGAAAATGCAAATTAAATAAATAAATATCAAGATTATCTCACGTGATTTTTTGTTTTAAATTTTGCTATCTTCATGATTCTTTGGAGTGATATGATACACGTTTGGCTTTATTTATTGCGTTAATTTTCTTTCTCATTGGCGTGGAAAAATGCGACATTTACAATTTTCCAATTGAATATTGACATGTATTGCTTCAATCCTTTCTTCAGACATGAGATTCCAACGGGACTTTGTACACTGTGGCTTCTGGAAAACTCTGCGGCCTCGAACCGATTAGGTGTTGCCTCAAGGTAGCCACCATATCCTCGGATGTGATAAGATTCACTTGCAAGAACAATCTCTCCCTCCTAGAAGTGCTCAAATCAGGCGAACTGGTTCTCAAACCCTTCTCCTTTGCGCTCTCTTTAACGTTGCTATCCTCAACTTGATTCCTGTTGTCCCACCAAGTGACTTTATCGGGATCTTTGGTACCGCCAACTGTGTGTCGCCTCTTGATCGACCTCTCTGGCATACCGTTCTTCCGTTTCAACTTGGTGAACTCTTTATTTGTCCGCCTGCCAGTACTAACTAGTTCTCTTCTCTTACTTATATTACTCTCAGTTTTTTCAGTCTTAGTTAAGCTGTCTGAACGCTTCAATTTATCGCCCGCTTTGTTGAGACTTTCCGACCTCTTTAATTTGATCGTTAAAGGCGAAGATGTCCTCTCGGGTTTGTTTAAGGATTCGGATCTCTTCAGTTTGATATTCGCGGGAGATAGTGTGACGTTTATGTTGATCTTAGCGTTGTCTTGGTTGGAGAGGTGCCTATCGTTGTTTGGCGTGTTCTCGTCCGAGGTCATCGTCGAGTCTTCGTCCTTTTCCTTCTCGATTTTGGCCTTGCACTCTTTGTTCTGAAACGTGGATAGTTTGGGAAGGTATTGGTTTTTGTGAAGGCTCGGGTTACGGTAGAGTATCGGCGAACCGGGTATGTTCTCTTTGTTGATGATGTGCGATGGGTTTCTTGCGTGTTTTTCTGGGGATTCGTCGGCGAATGGGAGGTCGACTTCCAATAGAAGCGGCGAACTTAATTCTTTGCTCTTTTCGTCATATAGTTTTGTCATTGTCTTTACTAGATCGCTTTCTGGAAATAAATAGAATGGTGTTAAATCACTTGATTTCTTTTAGAAAGTCATGCAGATCGATTGTGAGAATCTGTGCAACAGTTTTGAAAATTTTGAAAAATTATTGCTAAATAAAGGAAGAGCTTTTCCTCTCCAGAAACATTTACTCTTTATGTAATCATTAATTTTAAGTTGTGGAAAATCAAAGGTGTTACAAAAATTCTCACTTGTAAAGGAATTAGAATGGTACAAAAGTCTTTGGTTCCTGTTTTTTTGTTTTGAACTTTAAACTTTGGTGTAGTTAAATTACAAACTTAAATTTTATCTTGAGTAGTTCCAGTTGGTGTATTACGCAATTAGAGTTCCATAAGTTTTTCTAATAGGTATAATGTAATGAAAGGAAATTTTAAGTGTAACTAATTTTGATTGTATTTTGTGAAGAAAAAAAACTTTGGTACCATCCTTTTATTTTTTATGATTATAATATAAAGCGTCATTAATGGTAAAGAAAATAATTAGTTTCCATGAGTAGCACATGTAGATATGTATATTATATAGCTTCGATTTTGAAGATATTTTATTCACTAGAACAGGTTTTTTAAGTTTTGGTGAGAATTATTATAAGAGAATCAGAATAAGTTAGTGAGCAGTCCAATTTAATGCGGTGTATACAGATGTAAAAAAGAGTATTGTTGTCTGTAATTGAACAGTGTAACATCAGCCACTGACAGTTATTAACTAACAAGTATTTAATCGATCATTGAGTGATAAATTGAATCATGCATCTAGAACCGTACTCGTTGAATGATTTTTAATTATCTTAGTAAAAATGTGTTCCGCCGGTGGCTTCCGTAAAATTCCGAAGATCGTTTGTAAAGTCTTCTTTTAGTGTGTATCAATTTTTATTCCCCTGATGGAAATGAAAAAATAAATAAAAGGTTTGATCATTGACTTATATAATTACAAATTCAACAGTAACAGAAAATTATTTGTGTTCGCAAATTTAATGTTATCTCTCATATTGATCATATCATCAAATCTGCTATACTTTAATAAAGTAAATTATTACTTTTTGCGACAAGTTTAAAGCAGGATATTAGTGCATACGAGGGATGCCTTCTATATTTCGAGAATACAGAACAGAAACTAAAATTAATCATAGCACAGGGCTTTATTGTTTTTCAAAATATGAAAAATATGAAGATCAACACACTTTTGCATTCGCTTGAACCAGTTTTCGAAGCAATTTTTACACTCCGATTGAGGTACCTCCAAAATATACATTTTGAAAGCACCAACCGCGTCTTCAGCCGTCGAAAAACGTTGACCACATGCCAAATCAGGGCTGTACGGCGTAGCGTATGACCCATCAATTCAACTTTTTCAGTTGCCTCTCTCTCTTGTTTGAGCCGATGTGTGAGAGCTCGCATTGTCCTGGCGGAGAATAATCCGTCTTGGGCGGTTGGTTTCCCCTTATTTTTCCGAATACTTCTGGAATACAAATGGTTGTGTACCATTCAGAATTGATGTCGCATCAATGGTACAGTTGCCACACGCCCGGTTTTTCCGAAGAAACAGGCGAGCATTTGTTTCGAAGTGCTTCGTGCGCGAATAACTTTTGTTGGATTTGACTCATCTTGAAAGACCCATACAGTCGACCATTGTTTACTTTCGGGCTCATAGATCATAGATCGGCTCATAGATCCATAATTCGTCACCTGATATGATGTCATAAACATGTTTACCGTAATCATATTTTTGGAGCATTTCGTACGACCAATTGCCAAACCGACTTTTGACCGATTGTCAAATTATGTGGAATCCAACGCAAAAAAATTTTTTGACGGCCAAATGTTGACGCAATATAGAATGTGTGCTGATCTGATTGATACCCAAGGATACCTCAATCACGATACGTCACATGCCGATTTTGCAATATCAGTTCACGTACAGCATCAATGTTTTTCGGAACAGCAACTGATTTCGGACGGCCTTCACGGAATTCGTCAGTGAGTGAAGTACGGCCACGATTGAATTTGACGTATCACCGGTATACACTAATTTTGATGGTCATCGCCAAATGCCGAATTAAATTGTTGAGATAAGCCGCGTTGAAAATTGTAAAAAATGACATGAAAATGTTCACGAGTTAATTCCATTTTTTTGACAAGATGATTGTAATTAACACAAATATCGCTTGTAAAAATGTTCTGCGTAAGTATACTGTCAAAAGGTCGAAATTTACGATACAGGCGCCAGTTGTCAGGTGGCAGGATCTGGAACACCTATTCCCGAAATATAAAAGGCATTTCTCGTAAGTGCAGAAATTTTTTTGCGAATTTTCGTGTTCTTTTTCTTTTATTTTTGATTATTTTCCTTGAAGTTTGTCCTTTCATAATACATAGCGTTTTACTCTCACCATTTCTATTAATTGCTTAACTCGTATTGTGCACATTTTGATCAATCCGAAACACGTAGTGAATATTTACGAAATGCGTTGTGGTCGGCAAAAAAAAAAATTATTCCCGTGTTTCGATAGCGGAAATGGATGCATTTTTATTTCGTTGGTTATACTTATCATGGTCTGTATTTCATTTTAACAGATAGGCAAGAAATTGCAGTATTATCGGGTCGATAAAAATTTACAAATAATAAAAGGTTGTATTCATATCAATACGGTTTCAAAAAAACTAGGGTAAGTGAACCATTATGCATTATATTTATCATCCCCAAACTTAGTGTAGGTGATATAGACAGATTCTTTCGCCTATCTACTAGAACGGAATGCAGGACATGGTATATATTTTCGCTGATCTTATTTTTGTATTAGTTTCATTGAAGCACTGAATATTTGTTAAAAGAAACCGTTAGTAAAATGTGTCAAAATAGTACATATTAAAAAATAAATAAATAGTAAATTTTATATTATAAATTTTTTTCATTATGTAATAAATTCGGTTGTGATGAGTAGCTTTGCTTAATGATTTATCGTACAGTAAGCATAGTTGTCAAACTTCTATTGGTAGACCTTGTTTTCTCTTTTTGTTTTTACTTTAAGACAAATGATATATAGTTCTCGCAACTAAGCAACCGACTTTTGACATTTCGTCTTTTCACGGCATGGTTGCTACACATTACAAAGCATATCATATGGTTTGACAGATATGCAGATAGGTTATGGTTAAAAACAAATGCGAACACTATCAATACTAAATAGAACGTCAAAATGATGTGCGTTGACAACTTTATCTATGCAACTGGCAAGGCTCTAATTGAGGAAATCCTAGACGGACGAAATGTCACCAGATTTGATATTACTATGCATTTGCTTAATGTGAAGTTGTGTTTGGTTATGTTGGTATGATTTTAACAATATCGTTGTCAAAAGTCGGCTGTTTCGTTGCAAGAGCTGTATGTATGTCGAATCTGCAGTGAAAAAAAAATGAATTGCGAAAACTGTCATCATAGCTTTTTCTGATGTTTTTGAAGTAATAAGTTTGTCTCAGTAAAAAAAAAATCCTAGTTGTGGCAGCATTGCTATGAAGAATCCTAAGAGACTAAATTTGAAATGCAAATCGTATCATTAGACAAAATATTTTAGCGTTAATGTACAAATAAAGGATATATAATAAACAGTACCATGTTTGTTAGCCAAAAAACGCTGTGCATCGGAAAATTTGTTATTATACAGCGGCAAGAGAAGTGGATAAATAGCGAAGCTCTGCGTCACAGCAAATAATACCTTCGTCATTGTTTACGGTAGAAACTACTACGTGTGCGTGGGGGCCGTTGGGGCATATTGGGAGGCCGGACTGACCTCCACCCTCTTGGGGGTGCGACAGGTACGTAACCTACCATAGTATACCATCACCATTATTTACAGATATCGCACACACGCTATTTCGCACTCGCTCTGATTCAAGTATTCGTTCCTCATGTAACAAACTGGCATACAAAATCCAATAGTAAAATCGACGCAACAAAACGATACTCACCATCATTGCTGTCGTCGATTTTATGCAAGGAATCCAAGGAACTGGTACGTTGACTTAGATCAGTCTGAAAGTATAGCAAACGCAAAATTAGTAGGTTGGCAGACTAAGAAAACTATTTCTTTATTTCATTATCACGAATTCGTTCGCGTATTTACCTCATTTTCAAATTTAATTTTCTTCATATTGGTGTTGCTGTTCAGATCGACCGAACTAGAATTGATGTTCTCGGCCGAGTTGCCTTTTCTTAGGCCGTAGCCCACAGTCTTAGCGGTAGGTCTGTAGTCGTTCGATGAGGCCGTACTCACGTCGCTAAAACTAGTTTTATACACTTGAAAATCACTACTATTGTCCAACTGTCTGATTCTCTTGTCATTGTAATTATCACTACTGTTCCTGTACGAATTGTAATTGCCGTACGAATTCTTAAAGTTTGACGAATGTTGCGAATTGTAGCTGTTCCTATTTTCACTACCCGTAGTCCGGCCAAACACGTTAGAGGCGCTGTGTGTCTTCGTTATTACCCTTTCCTTGCCCCCGTTGCCCGCTAAGGATAGTTGTGTGGATTGGTTGACGTTTGAGGCGGATGAACACATCGCACCACCTCCCCTTCGTTCTATACACACACAAAAATATAATGATTAAATTAGAAAAGGCATAATACTCTTCTAAACTATACAGGAAGGTGCGAACGAAACTCCCGATAAACATGTACAATCCGGCAAATATCTCGTGACAGTTGCACAATAGCAGAAAAAGCAATGTCTGTCGTCTTTCTTTCCCAGTACTTTGGTGGTAGGTATCCTGTAAAAACTGTGATAGATTCTCCGCCTATGATGCACAGAGTGTCTCATTGGTGTCACCAGATATTTGTCGGGCAATACACTATGTAGATTATAACATGTGCACCACTGATTTCCAATTTTCATTTGCTATATTTTTCACTTGCATACGAGTCGTGTGAATTATATGCTAAACTTGTATGTCTTTGTATTCGTTTCGATTTGCTTTAAAGTTTTTATGAAATTACGGCTTGAGAAGTCAAAAATATTGAATTATTAAATTAAAAAGTATTAGTAATGTTTCGAGTCGTTACTAAGGAATAACAAGCTCTAATAAAGAGTCGATATACATTGCTCTCCCGGTATTCGCGACTTTAGTATTCCGGAATTCGATTATTCGCGTGTTAGATTTTACTGACTGAGGTTTGAAGAAATCCTCGAACAAATGACTCGCTTATTCGTCAACAGGAGCCGAAGTTGTACGATGTACAAAAAAAAAACAAGTTTAAACAAAGTGCAAGCCATTTCTTATCTATAGTTCGACAACTCTGCTTTGCCTGTGCATTGGAGATCCAATCAGAAGACCTACATGACAGTATTGTTCGTAAATTGGTTAATCAATATCTCAGAAACAAAAGTCTTGCAAGAAATTTTGTATTTCTGGTAATAATTTACAAAATTTTGACGAAGATATAAAGATGATAATCTACCACCGAACATCATGTCCCTAATTCAAACCTGCAACCAAGGCATAATTTCTGCGTTCAAAATTTATTATCTTCGCTAGGTATTGAATCAGATGACACTCAAAGAAGCACAGGTGATCGCCACTCCATTTCTACCTTCTGGAAATCCTACTATGTTTTAAATGCGGCAGAAAACACCAAACATGGCATGGAGTAAAGTGAGAAACACCGGTTTCAATAGTGCATGGAAAAAAATCTGGTTCGAATGCTCTGACGACCTTTCATCCATAACGTCGTCAGCTTATACGACTGGAAAGGTCATTGGGCAGAGATGGTTTTGCTGAGATGAATGCATGTAGAAGAAGTGATTCAGGCACACAATACTGAAATATCGATGGAAGAATTGTATCTGCAAGAAAATCAGGATTTTCTCTTACTGTTTGCTTAATTGGGAATTAAGAAAAAAATCATATCTTAACAACACATATTGAAAGCATTATCGTTTCTGACGCAGTGATTCAGAAATTGAAGTATTTTAAAACGAAAGAGGTCTAGGCCATCTTTTTGAAATAGCAAGCAATAGCTGATGTCTAAAAGAAATAAATTAGTTGATAAGTTTAAAGAAGACCATTAACAAAGATGGACCAACGCCTCACATAAGAACAATGTTGTAGTGTCAACGACCACTGGAAGAAGAAACCAAAACAAAGTGGTTAGATGCTGTGGAGGAAGATCTGGAACTTCTAAGAAACACAATGGACAACTAAGGTTCATACTAGTGGAGGAAAAATGTACAGTAAACCAAGGAAATCGCACGTTTCTAATGAACATTGCATAAATGTGGATTGATTCACCCCAATCAACGAAATTGTAACGGCTCAAAGTTGAGCGATGCAACTCCACATCAAGTTTGGAGCCTATACCTATAGAAAAAAAGAGAAACGTGTGGAGTGTGTAATTAATAGCGAGGGTAACAGAACATGGAATATGGAAACATAAGGTATGCACGATTATGATGAAGACCTAAAGTACGTGGGATTGAGCGACTCTGAAAATTCAAAGTTCTAATTTCCTGAATGTTAGTATGTAGCAGCTAATATAGATTTCTAGACGAGAAATATAAGAAAAAAGAAGAACAATTATTTAATGTACTACTTATTGTGGAATAAAAGAAAGTTGCATGCCGTACCTAGATTTGGATTGATTTGCGGTTTCCGAGTGGTGTTCAAGTTCGCCTCCGTTTCTTGAATGAAATTCTTTATCCTCTGTTCCACAGCTAACTTATCCGTCTTATAGTTGAACCACAATTTACTTGATTGATCCAGATCCGTAACTGTCGTTGGAATTTGTGTCGCCTTACATTCAGCAATATTCTGCAAAAAAATAATTCAGTATTAAAACCAATCTCTCGATCGTTTTCAATGATTGCCTACCTCTTTGAGATCAGTTTCGTCGTAACTTTGACTCGAGAATTCCTTGATACCGTTCGGTGTGGCCGCCTGTTTGGAATCTTGCGATCCGGGCGCACTTTTCGAAGTCTTCTTCTTGACTTTCCGCTGAGCTGCCATCATCAAAGTCGTAAATAACTCCTTTTTATCTTTTTGTTCCCTAAATGCTACAAATAATATTTATTTCATTTGATAATCTTCAGCTACAGTAACGAATAATTGACGAAACAAGTTGAGATATGGAAACATCGGCCTATTTAAATCATTATTCGAACATGTGTTGATATTTGCGGCGTGTCTTTCAATGCATCCTTGTTATTTAGAGCTAATGTTATATGTCTGTCTATTCGCGTTGTCTTACTTATTTTTAGCCGCTACTTTTACGCTGGAGTAAGGAGGATCCAACTGCCAAATTAAAATTATATCACCGTTAATGTATTCCAAGACACGTGCGTAAAATGTAACTTTTTTCTAAAAAAGTAACCTGGTCTTTTAGTGCAATTTAAACACACTTTTGAATGTTCTATTCATTTCAAAATTTGCATACTTGCCCGTCTTCCAAGACAACACAACAATTCTGTACTTTCGAGCAGATATGAACAAAATTAATTATTTGTTGAGAAAATTTGAATGTGTTCAGATGTATCGTACGTGTGATGATGGTAATAATAAACGCAAAACGGATAATGACATGATAAACGGAACACAAGTTGGTCAATGATGGTGCTAATTTCAGTCAATGGAAACTCGCACTTATAAGGAAAAAGGTAATATCCAGGAAAGCGAAAATATCAGTTTACAAGGCAGTATCTTAACGTATGGTTGTGAAAGCTGGATTTTAAATAACCAGACTAGGAGTAGAATTCAAGCCATAGAAATAAAGTACCTGAGAGCAGTGGGAGGAGTTACGCGCATAGATAAAATAAGAAACGAAGTAATAAGAGAGGAACTGGACGTAGAACCTATGCTGGAAACTATTGAGAAGCAACAGCTAAGACACGTTTGGACACGTGGTACGCATGGAGGAGGGGAGACAGACAAAGAGGGTATGGTTAGCGAAGTCAACACAGAGGAGAATAAGAGGAAGACCACGAAAAACATGGAACAGCGTAATAGTGGACAATCTAGAGAAGCGAAGCCTCCAATTGAACGAAGGTATACAAATGGCGAGGAACAAGAAAACTTGGGCAACGTTTATCCACAAAACATTATAATTTATAAAATAAAGATGCACTTCTGGACGTGCCTATCTACCAGTACTTTGTGAGGCGGATGTTGTGAATATGACTAAGAAAGTAATATTGGGGCAGGAGTGGGATTCTTATTGGGAAAACATATACTCTAATAGGTTGACCCAGTACGCTTCTATACACCCAGAAACCAAAACCAACTCGTGGTACTCAGTCCACAGCCTTCCACGTCTCTATCGAACCACTATTGCCCGGTTAAAATTTGGTTATGGCAGGTATCCGGCCCATCTATTTAAAATTAATATTATTGAGGCACCTTTATGTATATGCGGCGAAGAAGATGCGTGTTTGAGCCACATATTTCTCGCTTCTCCGTCACAGAGTAACAGTATAAATCACTCATATAATTTCCGAATTTCAGAGGCCATTCCGCTCCCCACAAATATCGTATATCTTTTGAGCCTTAATGAGAAAAATATATGCGACAGCCTTATTAATTTTGTAAAAAAAAGAAAAACTTGAAATATAAAAACCCGTCTGTATACTTTCGGACATCAAATACTTCTAGATAACAATGATAGGTAAAGTATAGTTGAATATTTGCTAAGATAAGGATAACCACTATTTCCAAATTAATCGATTTAGTATGTTGTGTGATGTTAGAGGTTATTTTCTTTAAAACATAGAAATCTCCAAACTAAACAAACATTTATCGGGAAAACAGTAATATAGTTAAATTGAACGACATTTTTTGACCAGTACGTATACACAATGATTGTAACCATATTAGCCGTCAAAAGTATAAAGTTCTATACCCTGAATTTAGTGTTTTTCATACGTACAGAAAACCAATACGATATGATTCATATTAATAATGAAAACACTGACCTTCAACTTTGCTGATATTATCCAAAAGAAGCGTCGTGTTTATTTGCTCCGATTCCTGTTGGTCACCGGAAGCGGCAGGTACAGTGATCTTCAATTGATCCACATTTTTATCGTTAAAGAACCAATCAGCCTGCAAAATTATGCATCGTTCATAAACGAAATCCGATACCTAAAGTATAAAATTTAACGTACGTATAAGAGCAACGATTCAACGATTTTGCACTGGTGAGTCATATCATTCACCATCGCTTCCATATTTTCCTCCGCCGCCCTAACGATCGTAGGCCCGAAAACAATAGCCAGATTCTTCGCTTCCATTTTATTGAATTCTCTATATTGCACTACGGTTTTCAGGTGGAGTATGAGATGCTTGAGCGTGTGGTAGTGGTGGGAAGGTAAACTTTTTATTAGTTTCTTGATATGTTCGAGTCTACTGACGGCGTTTTCTATTTTATCGGCTTCGATGAATCGAGGATAGAGGGCAGCGGTTAATAAGGAATCGGGCATTTTACGGAAGAACGATTTTAATAAGCTACTGACGACGTGAACATCTTTCCAACGAGGATCTATTAATAGCAGATCTTCATAGCATCGGTTGGCTTCTTCTGTTAGCGCCGTAACAGCTGCATTGTTTCCGGGTACTCGATAGATTCCGATCGTTTCTAAGCCGTTATCTTCAACTATTTTCGTACAGACTTCCACGATTCGCGGCACGCACTGATTTGCGTTTGATGGTAAGCACTGATCCAGTGGAATGCCGAAGGTGGCGCCTTCGGGCGCCGTTGGTGATGTAGGTGAGCTGGCCCCTTGTATTTTCCGCAGCTGTTTCGCCAAACGACCGCTCCATGTCTTCGATTTCGGGCTGGTGGCCACTTCCGTCACTTGCGTTGGTTTCCTGGTCTTAGAAACCGGGGACGTTCCCGTGGGCGATCGATTTCTTAAGTTGGGGAGTTTCGACTTAGGAGGCTGGGGTGACAGTCGGCTGGAACCTTGAACCTGAATGCTCGTTGAAGCAGGATTGGTTTGGGGCACAGCTTGTTGTTTGGAAACTCCCAGTTGATCCTTGGAATAAGTAGGAAAAAAATGAATTTATTTCATGTAAAATACCATAATATATGAGTATTGAACCATATTTTGTGCATTTTGTAACTTTATATTTCGTATGGTTATAAAATAAGAATTAATGCCGCTTTACTACCCATGGGATTGTTACACAAATTCTTAAGTTAAAGTTTATACTGCAGAAATATTAGTTCGTACAGAGAAGAATATGTGTAGGATAAATATTTTAAAGATGGCTTAAGAAAATTATTTGTTAGAGTTAAATTTGTAGCAAATCCTTTATTAACCATTGAATGAATCTTACATAAAGATCTTGAAGATAAGCAACTCAAATCCTGAAGAATCTCTATATTCTGTTAAGATTTTCTTTAGTTATGATTTCCCACTTTCTTGCATCATAGTTTTTGAGAGAAAAATAATTAATTTTTGACTATTTTAAAACACCTACCGCGTTCAGAGTGGATTAGTAGATGATATAAGTAATATTCATTTTTATTAAATATATTTATCGTAAAAACAATGTGGTGTTAGCCGGGAATTTTTGGTGAAATTTATTGGCGATTGTAATTCCAATCATTTGATTCGTTTTTGCAGCCGATCTAAATTTTGTATAAATATTATGTATTATTATATAATAATCCTCGGCGAAATAAGATTTACAGAATTAAATTCCATCAAAATTAATTAAAAACACCATCATTTGTATTATCTTATCTTTTTATCTCTATTTTTAACAAACAATCTAATAAGGCGAACTTATATTTTTATGCATACATATATATATATATGCGTGTGCAAACACAAACGGTTTAATAATAGTATCCCGTGGAAATATATATTTTAAACAATTTTAAACTTAAGTATATGGTCTCTCTGACTACAGTCAAAACACAAAATACCAAGGTGATACACAATCCTCACTCGTAGTTTTAAATATTCACTACAACCCTACACTATACACTGCAAGTATAGTTACTTAGTTAATCCCTGAAGTAGGTGATTATAGACGTACCACAGAAACATTATCCATATGTGGAATCGAATAAATGGATTGTTTTGCATGTACGCAGCACAAGTTGTGGCAACCACATGATGAGGAGTGAGTTTTAGCTGTTTGCGCTAAACACCTTGGAGTTATCTTTACGTCGTAAACTGATTAGTTCAAAACAATTATCATTCAATTTCAATGATCTTCTTGTAATTTCGATAACAAGTGATATCATGGAACAAGTGGATGTAGAGATTAGTTATATCACGCTGTAATTTTGGTAGTGTTTACGCAAAATGTGAGAACACTATATTATGATGCCTTTGAAGTAAGGCATATATATGTATATCTTAATAGAAATGTGATTGTATAATTTTTATATAATATTTGAATGAGTCACATTTTGAACAAATTATAGCAGATTTGAAGTACGTATTATATTTATGGTTTTAGAAAAAAAAATGGTTTTCTAGCCCAACAAAATTAACCATACAAAAACCTAGGAAAATATAGAAACGCAAATATAGGATAGCATTAAAAAATAATAAATCATATTGCATTGTTGTTAAACAAAAATTCATACTACAGTACAGCAATTAAGAGGACAAAATTTCTATTGGTACATAAATATAATTGTGTGTTTGTAGAATTTAAAATATATAGAGAAGGAAAACAAATGCCAATTAATCGAAGATTTGCATCTGAATCATTTTGTATTTATAAGATACGAAAATAACAATGTTGAGTCAGTTGAAAATCTACCACATGTTC
Source organism: Osmoderma eremita (assembly GCA_031763485.1). Lineage (NCBI taxonomy): Eukaryota > Metazoa > Arthropoda > Insecta > Coleoptera > Scarabaeidae > Osmoderma > Osmoderma eremita. The sequence continues at coordinate 558,428 of JARFOC010000402.1, read as the reverse complement.
CTTAGATAATATAAAGTCACCTCATTTATTTATTTCTGGGCCTGCAATTCAAAAATGGATTGGTATTTCATTTCACTTAAAATTGCGACGTATATATGCTTATATCTTATACATATATACCTTTGCTGTATACACAAAAATATTTTTAAATCGTGCAAAACAGTTTATGAAATCTTTTTCTTGGATGATGAAAAATTTAGCTCGAAACAAAGGGGCAGTTTTTGGGCAGGACGCTTCTCGTGCAATAGCATGTTGAGAAAATTATCCATGTGCATATATAGAAATCTTTAAGCAGTGAAGCAGCTTCTTTTATGAAGAAGCGGTAGAAATAATGTTAGAAAATGAAAAATAACTGACAAGAATAATGCCGCAGAAATTATGCCCTTAATGAATATAATATAAGACCTAGAAAACAGATGGTTTTTGATGTTTGATGGAAAACAAAACATATTAATCTACGATCGCCACAGTATCTGATCTGGAGAGAAACAAATATCTAGACGCGATTAAATTCGCCTATTGTATAAAAAACGACTTCCCGACTTCAGTTCATCTCAACGATTTATTATTATTATTATAATATATACTTTGAATATGTAAACTGTGCGCAAAATTTAGTAATTTACAAGTACGGGAATCGGCTAGCAACTACTGACAGTTAACGAGAACACATGGCTAATTATTTGACAGCGGTGGACATATTAGGCGCTTGCAACGCGTTCCATGTAGGCTAAATAACGCGAAAACGCGATCATCTAACACCTAATGGAAACTCACCAGATAGCATTCCTTATTATAAACTCCTAAGTGATCATGATCGTACATTTTTTCGCATGCGTACCGAACATTGTTTCTGGGTTACTACTAACTGGACGCTCGTGCGTTGATGAGGCTTTTTGTTATGTAACTGTTTATCTCAGGACGCGTATTAATTTTCTATCGCCAATCGTGAAATATCTATAGGCCCAGGACAATGTAATCTTAATACTATGCTTAGGTTTTTTTTTGGAAACAAAAGCGACGTTTGTGATTCTTAGATGCATCAACCTAAAACTTATATATCGGTTTTAACTAATTTATTTATCAAGATATTGAAAACATAGTAAGGCAACCTAAAAAATTTTGAACAGTTATGTAAATATAAATATAGAAATATATTTCATCATTGGAATGTAAATAAACATCTTTTTTCGGCACACATGCTTACCTTAATTTAACTTACGCCAATTAAGTTGGTATGCCTCAAACTTTATGAGCTTGTCGTGGCAAATGTGTTGCTCGCGTCGATTTTAACAGACCACATAGACGTGTCGTTAATTGTTTGTATGGGTGTTGATCTTGAACGAGTTATTTGGTGATTTATTGATATTTGTATGTTTAGTTCGGAACCGTTTTTTTAGTCTATTTTAGGTGCTTGTAAATTAACGTTAGTAATGATGTAAAATTAATGTAAATTTAATATGAATTGCATTTGCGTTTCAATAATTACTTTAACCTTAGGACTACCGAGCGGGTCCAATGGACCCGAAACGATTAAATTTAATTTACGATTAAAATTTGGAAAATGGATATCTAAGAATTGACAGTTTTGATACTAATTGATGTATACAAATAACACAACTTTGGAGTAAAAACAATGGTAGAAAAATCTTTGGTACTATAATTAGACGACATCGATTTCAAAATATACATCGAGTACTTAGATTCGATGATGCAGCGGAAAGGCGAAGAAAAGGGAGTAGCGACAAAATAGCACCAATACGAGACTGCTTCGAGTTATGGAATACTTATTTGCCAGATGCGTATGTACCAAATTGGTGTATGACGGTTGGTGAACAGCTTGTAACTTTCAAAGGAAGATGTTCCTATCGGCAATATATTCCATCAAAACCTGGACGATATGGAATAAAATTTTGAGCCATTTGTGATAGTATAAGAAGCTATGCATGGAAACTGGAAAGCAAGGAGTGGAAAGAGATAAGAATCAAGGAGAAAAGGTTGTAAAACGCTTAGTAGAAGAAATTAAAAACTCTGGGAGGAATGTCACTTGCGACAATTTTTTTTACTTCGTACAATCTTGCAAAGTATTTGTTAACAAAACACCTAACATTAGTTGGTACGATCCGCAAAAATAAGCCCGAATTGCCATCTTCATTTCTAGATCCAAAAAATCGTCAAGTGTTTTCCACAAAGTTTGGTTTTACAGACGATGCGATGATTATTTCGTATTGCCCAAAGAAACGTAAGATTGTAACGTTGCTTAGGAGTACTCTGCAGTGAGAAAAATATTGATAATGCAAAAAAAAAGAAACCTCAGGTAATCCTGGACTGCAATAGAACAAAAGGTGGCGTAGAGAACACCGACAGAGTGACACGATCATACATCGTGAAAAGGATGACGAGGAGATGGCCTCTTATAGTTTTTTTAAAATAATACGATAGATATCAGCGCCACGAACGCATACATAGTATGGAAGCTTTTGAAAACTAATTCAGCTTTTGATTTGAAAAAGAGAATAAACTCTCTAATTGAGCTAGGAAAGGAGCTAGCACAATATAAGGACCTCGAAACAACAAAAGATGAAGAAGCTGAAGCATCTACTAGTTCGGAGGTTCCAAGAAAGAAGAAAAGATGTAATGTTTGTCCATCTTCGAAAGACAGAAAAACAAGAACAATTTGTGCACGTTGAAAAACAAATGTATGCTGTGAGCACTCGGTAGTTATATGTAAGAAATGTGTTTAACCTATTTTACCTTTATGTATATGTTATTTTACAATATTTATGTCTTATTATTATTACTGCGGTTTATTCTAATGGCCTTTTCTCATGTAGAATGACATAAAAGTCTACATTGAATTGAAAATAATCGTGGAATATTAGCTCAAACCCAGCATATGGTAATACGGGTCCAATGGATCCGCGCGGTAAGTAGCGATAGGCCGTCTTCCTGGTAGTCCTAGGCTTAAAATTCTTGAAAAAAACTTGTGTGATACGCGATCCAAATATCACGAAAACATTAACAATAACATAAATAATGTTTAGAATAAATAAGGAAAAAAGATCGTATGTCCTAACTTACGTCTATGATTTCTATTGAATTTTAAATGTCAAATGTTGTCTATCAATAATTGTCAGAATCTGATTTCGAAAATACTATTGTGTATTTTAGAAATGTAAAAGGGTATTTAATTTTTATTTAATTTAAAACTTATATATTTGTGTTAAACAATTACGAATTTTAATATAACTTTGACATTTACGGCTAGCAACCTATAAAATTGTGATAAGCAATAATCACACTCCATATCAGATGTGACTGCTAAATTCCATAACTTTCACTTCGAATATTTCTGAACACCCATCATTTAAGTTATTGCATTAATAGCAATTATATGCTTACACTTATCTAAGCCTATCATAAGTATTTTTGCTGTTTCTCAAAATAAAGATTTAATTAATGGCCATACTTTTCAAAGGAAAATTTTGAATAGCAATATTTACATTTATTTATCTGCTCCTTAATTTATTACGGTCATTTAAAGCATACACTTCCAGAACAAATTGCATCATATATTTCAATACCGACTGGGTAATCTTTACTACGGCTAGCATCCAGACTTATCTGAGTAATTTCGTGTATCTTCAAAGGGCAAAACTCAACGCGTTGCATACAAACTTCTTGAGGCGCCATCCGACTGTATTCTCTGTTATTCTGAACACAAACGGATACTTTCCAGTATCACTCGGGAACGTAATATACTCGCCTTAATCTTCGTAGTTTTGTTGATGCGTCTTAAAGTAAATAATACATCACGGTAGTGCATTTTGCCTCGTTTTAATGGTATGTACAACATACACAGGCTACAAAGAGCTGAATAAAGAAAGAAAACCACGTAAGAAATTTTGCTTACTTTATAATCAGTTTTGTTACTTTCTTTTTGGTAATATTATCATATTATCGGAGCAAGGCTATTAAATTCGACTTTAAAGCTTTACATTGGTTTTATGGGTTATAAAATGAAAGATGATTTTGATAAGTCCCAAGTACTTTCGAAACGTTCTTGCAAGGATTATAAGATGTTAAATGGGTTTAATGTATGCTGAGGTAGAGGGTGTAACTGCATCGATGCACTATTATCACGTAGTAAGTATAGTATAAATCACAATATTTTGAAAAAAATGAAAAAGTAAAAAAAAATTATGATATGTGGTTTATAGACTTTGGTGGTAGAGTATAATTTTTATGCTCTCTTATGACACTCATATTATGTAGAAAAAGTAACTCTAAAGAGATATTTATATATAGCTAGCTATTCAGCAAGTCTAATGTCCTTTATTTTGGGGTTTTCTTAAAATATGTTTGATATTAATTTAGTAATACATAGTATATCGAAAATGTCACACACACCTAACTGATTTAGTAAATTCGGTGCATATGTTTCGGGAGCACATGGGCTCCCACTGTCAACCACGTCCGGAATAATCTACACTAATCCCTTATATTTAAGGAACCGACACGAGTAGCAGGTAGTTATTGGCCTATTTCCGAAAACGGACGGTAACAAGGGCATTAATACTCCCTTTTCCCGACTTAATAAGTTCGTTCTTTTTTTAATAGGTATATATTATTTCATAGACGTCCAACTCTCGGGGCGAATCTACGTTTTTTAATTCCAAATTTTCGGAAGCAGTTCGATGTTTTACTTCCCTCATGCGTTGCGTTAAACTCGATGTATTTAACCTATTATGGTAATAGGCGATGTGTTCTTTAAACCGTGTTTCTGTAGCTCTTCTTGTTTGTCTGATTTAACCCTTCGTGAAGCTCTCTATGGTACTCAAAAGTACAACGCGTGTCCCTCAGACACACTTGGCCTAACAGCAATCTTGGTCAGAAATATTATTTTATTTATAATGAAAACATGGTTTTTATTCATTAAAACCACAAAGTTAAAATTACTTTCTAATAATTAATATAGAGAAATATATAGGTAATACATATTACGCATATATGGTGACACAGACTAGAAGTCTGCCAGCGCTCATTGCACCCGCTTTTAAATCCTAGTTTTTTTGGTAGGACAAATGTATCGCCTCCTTTTATTCTGTGAAGCTGCAGTATGTTGTGATGACTGGCTGTTACTAAATATCGGAGCTACTCCACTTTGAAAGATAGTTATATTTTTCTCATTTTTTTGGATTCCAACCGTTGTCTTTCGTCTTGCTATATGCGACAGCATTAATTCTTCACATATGGGTTTTAGGAACACTCCCCTCCTCTTTCTCTTCTTTTGTTCAAGTCTGTGTATTTTGTGGTCCATATGATGTAAGCTGTAATTCCACAAACGTTTAGCGAATTGCAAAAGTAAACAAATGGCGATCGGTTACTCTTCCGCTTACACAAGCACTCAAGACAGTTGATCCAGTGAGTCAACTCCTCCTTTTGTTTCATAGTAGCATAAATTAATTTCTGGATTGTTGTTTCTTTCTCCACGAACAGATGCATTGTGGTGCATCATTGACAATAGAATTAAGCATTTTTCATCTTTGGTACATGAGATACCAGTGTGCATTTTTTTGGTAAACCCACATAAAACAGGTATAGTTCCTTATTTTTATTTGCAAAGAATTGTGGCGGAATAAATGTTTTATTTTTTCTGGCCGTTCCAACCATGGTCACTCATTTGGACAAAAAGTTTAAGGCCAAATCGAGATCGGTCGTGTGTTATATTTCAGTTGGTTGAGTAGTATGGTTCTGTCAGAATTTCCAACACTCGTGTAGCTAATCCTTGAGTTGTTCCTTCGCTTTTCTTACCTAAGTAAGGTAAGGCGTTTAGCAGATAAAAATTTACAGAGTCGCATAACCACCATATCTTCACCCCGTACTTCTCGGGTGTTGACGGCAAGTACTGACAACGACCACGGAATGACACTGTTCTCCTACAATTAGATTCGCTCCATAGGTGTTGATTTGAACATGATTTATATGGGAAACGCGTACGTGCCCCACAGACTCATACAAGTTAAATTTACGCAAAAAAAGAAAAAAAAACCAGAACTTACCTTTTCATGCTGTTGAGGAATACAAAAAATATCAAACCGTTAAGTCGATATGATTCGCTGAAACCGGTAAAAGCTTTTGATAAATGTGTCTGGGAGTCACATTGTCTGAATTAAGGTTAAACCTTAATTCAGACAATACGACTATGGGAGATATGCACCACACAGAACAATCAACATTCAGATAATAATATTAGTGATGAAAACTACATGCGAAGATAATGTTAGACGTAGCACTCTGGGAGTTCTTCACTCAACATGGTAGTAAGTAAAAGTAGCCACCGTATCCTATCATTTTACATATCTACTCTTATTCAATGGGACTTTTACCAACCTCAGAATTTGGAAGCGGTTTGAGTCAGCTTTTATGAATCTCTTTGTATTGCTTTTCTTTCTATAGATTCTATAGATTCTTTCTATATCGATTTCTAGTTTGTTGCCGTTGCTAATTACTATGCTGTCTAAGAAATGAAAGTGATTGTTCACCTCTTTTGCGTTTCGAGTAACGGCGGGAAAAGAAATCTGCCCCCGTGTGGAATACTTACAGAAAAAGTGGCAAATTTGTGTTCGTTTTGCAAGACAGCACTTCTGGTTACAAGTCGTTCATTGTATTGCATAAAAATGAATGAATTGGTTTTGCATTAGTTAATCAGCCGCCCTATTCTCCGGGTCAGACTATTTTTGTTTCCAAAATTGACAAAAATGACGAAAGCTACCAGGAGTGGTATGCAGACCAAGAAAAAGATTTCATTGAAGGTCTTAGAATTATTTTATGAACGTTTGGCTGAATGTGTAAATCTTAAAAGAGATTATGTTGAATAAACAAAAGGTGTTGTAATACATATAGTGACAATTTCATTCCTAGCTAGCAAGGTCACGTTACATTCACGTCATTTTTTATTCAGGTGAATCGTTACATTTACCTTATATGGATCATTATTGTTACGTAAGAATGAACTAATGCCTAATGTACCAGCAAATATGACGTTACGTTTTAACGTTAGTTTGGCGTTGCTTGGGACGTCATATTTCACACTGTTTGCAACGTCATGGAAGAAGTTATACAGAAGGTGTGTAGTTTATCTAACCTAAACATCATCACAATTTATGAAAACAATACAGTAGATGGATGAATATTATTACATTTGCTGTAATTCTCCAAAATTGTAGCGATACTTACATTAGATACAGGGACCCTATAACGTCTTCCAAAATGGATTAATAAATGTCGCGAAAATGTATTCTTTGTTCCTGTAACTAAACATGGCTTTGTTAAATAATACTGAATATGGTAATTGTAGGAAACAAATATATTATATTAATTCGTTAAGATATTTTTTATGTGTATCAGTAAAACTTATCCTTGAGATATAGCATAATTATTACTAGCTTCATTTAAATGGTTCGCAGCTCCCCATAAAATAATAAAAATTAGTATTTATAAGCATTTACATTAAGCTTTGCCTTACCAGGTATTTCTTGTTTGCTTAGGTTCATCTGGTTCATCCACACTGGTGTCGGAAAGCTCATCAACAAAAATATAAAAATAAGAAAATCAATTTTGTTAGTCTAAGAAGTGTTACCGTAGGAAATTTTGCAATTAAGTTAACCACCACCTACTATTGATCTGACTGTTTGATTTTCGTCAGAAATGTGTGTTTGTTGAACACATTTATTTGGTTCAGGCATAGATTAAAGTAAAATATCGTTTAGATAAAGCGCAATTACGATATCAAAATTATAAAACAGTGATTGTTGAAGAGAAATGATAATTAGGATAATGTTAAAAATAAAAATAGTTTGTTCAACCAAAAGAACTAAATTAAGTGTAATGACAAAATGATTTTCATTTTGTAGTAAACGATGTAACGGTTTGTAGCATGAATATTGTTTGACATAGTGCCACTTTTCATATCATCTTAGGCATTGTTACAGTTAGACATAGACATAAATAATACCTTGTTGCAGTATAATTTATAACGCATAGGGTAAGTATTTATTACAGGACTTATTTATAATCTACTATTGGATAATGCTGCACTTATAATTTAGTGTTGCTGCTGCAATTTAATCACAAAGATTCGCCAGGTTAGTGCATAACACCTGTATCCTCCTCTTGGTTGTGGATGAATCTTTAGTGAAGTTTTTACTAAGCGCTTCCGTAAAAGAGGATCAATGCATAAAAGTCCCTTGATCATTATCGGACCTTGGCATTTTGTATTAGCAAGTGAATTGATTGATTGAGTCTCCAATGCAAAGAAAGATCTTTCATATCCCTAACACTGATGTCTTGAGGCCTATTGTATCACTCTGCATTCAGTGGTTTAATGATTATCCGAACAGAACTACCCTAAACAAGGTTTAGTTTTGCACCTGAGAGAGCGTTTCTCCGGTGGCTTAATGCGTAGCATTCAAAAATAATGTGAGAGGCTATTTCCACCGCTTCCATGCATAATCTACACAGAGGTTTGTCTCTGTATACTCCCATTCTGTGTAGATGTTTCCTGAGATTGTCGTGTCCAGTAAGTAGACACGTCATCACTTTAACCTGCGTACTGCCAAGAGACAGTATGTCAGCTGCCAAATTTTGTGATGGTTCCCTCAGCATTTCTTTGCTGTGCTTCTGTCCTACTACATAGTGCCAGTGTTTCTGGTGTTATACAATCACCTACCCAGTTACCGAACCACGCGCAGCAGTTTTTGTGATCCCGAGAGCTGACTCAGGTCCAATAAAGATCCTTTCCTTGCTAGCTGGTCCGTCTGGTCATTGTATGCAATACCCCATGCTCCGATACCCACATCAGCTTACCGGTATTGTGTTTCGCCAGGTTTTGAAGGTGTTTCAGACGATCCCATACCAGACTGAAAGATATCGGATAAGATGCCTTTACAGCAGCTTGACTGTCCGTGAGAATGTAGAGCGGTTTGGTGAATAATTTAATCCTAATGTAATTCCTTTTGAGATGTTCTGTCAAAGTAAGCCCAAAATAATATCCAGGTAATAATTTCATTTTGTAAAATTGCACACCTTCTTTGTTGCTACAAACGGCCTAAAGAATTTAAACAACTCTGTAGATTTGTTGATCTAACCGAGTTAAGAAAGTTATAAAGAACGCAAGGTACCGCTCAAATTGCTTAAACTGAAATTAAGGTTTCTGTTGCATTAATACAACTATTGCTTTTGGTTTGACAAAAATGTTTTCGCAAATGTTGTCTGAAGAACAAAAATCGGCGGACTGTATCTAATCCATTTTTTTCTCTTAGTGGCTATGCGTATTTTGGTTAGATTAATATATTTATTTCCCTATTCCATATATTAATAATGCATATTAAATGATTTTTTGTGCTGCATACATCTTAGAATATACTATAACTTATTTTTAATTGTGCGAGTTATGATATGCAATGTGTTACCACATTCATTAAAAGAAACTGTACTGCTAATCAATGGTAAGAAGCGTATCTCAATGTTAATCGGATATTCATAAATAAAGGTTAAATAGTTTTTCAACATAGGGACCTTTTCACTGGTATGTAAAACAGCTCCTTTAAAAGAGAACAAAACTGGTCTATTGGAATAATCGTCGGGAAAGATAAAACTGACTAACTTAAATAAAACAGGCCCCTTCAGAACAAAAGCTGTTTTTAAATTACAGTGCATTTGAATAACATTCGACTGGTTTATTAAAAACACTTGTGTGAAAGTATGTACATTGTCTATACGGAGCAACAGCTTTCTAAATTAATTGCCCGATAGAATCGAATAAGGTAATAAATTGTATAGGAATGAAGAAACAAACCGCGTCGACACGCTAAACAGTCCGCTCCGTCAATAAATTATTACATAACACAAAAGAGAATCCGAACAATCCACCAGCATTGTAATATAAAAGTAATAAACGATAACATAAGTTTGTTTATGAAGTGATCGTGTAAAATATATGCGACAATCGATACAATCATTTTCGTCTCCGACATCGGAAACCACGCTACGTTAAATAATGGCCTAAACGGAATGTAAAAACAGGAATCATTAATGTCATCTGTTGCTATAACATTAGCATAATTATGCATGTCGATATCAATCTTCCTGTGAGACTCGGGAGAAGGAGAACAAATATTCAGAAAACTCTGTAAAAAATAATTAAGATTCCTGGGAGGCACCGAAATGGAATTCTAATTAAGAAGCTTAGCGCGACAGAGGGACGGGTGAGATGGGATCTCTTTTAAACTAAGATGGTAAGATTTTCCAGCCTGCTTACAGCCCCGATTTGCAATTTAATATTACAAAGTTTTACGAAAAGCTGATCAAAGAAAATGGTGTGTCGCGATTGGTTATTATTGACATCAAATAAGAGAGGTTGCCGATTGTCGAAGCTAATATTTTCCATATTTTAAGGGGTCGAAGATGTCGAGTAGGAAGTGATTACGGAATAATAAGAGAAAAGTTATTTAACACTGCTCCCCCGTATTTTTTAATGGATCGCTAAAAGTTGAAAACCAAGGTCATTTTAAAAGTTTGAAGTAGTACCTATCTTTCTTCAAACCCAAATTAACTTAAATTACAGTTTAAAAGAATATTATTAACGTGAAACAACCAAATGTCAGTAACAGAACTCAAACGAACTTTTGTTATTTATAACGTACAAAATTAACATTAATACAAAATTATTGTAGGTGTAACAATCTAGTCTCATATCTGTCATATCTTTCTTACAAATCGTCTGCTTGAACTGAAGTGTAGACTACTAATATACAAGTATTAAAAGCTTAACAGATTGTGTTGATAATTATTAATAAAACTTATTATAAGATCATAGGTGGCAGTAGCTTTAAATAGAAGAACTAAGTCAGAAAATATCCAATAACTTGATGAATAAATGACCCTAGATACGTATTTTGGCAACATAAGTTGCTATCCTCAGTAGAAATTAGAATGGAGAAACTTGTTAGACTTCCATTAGTATCCCTGGCCCTTGTGTGATATATTGGAATAACACTAATTTCCGGCTTACATTCTATACAGGGCGAATTCTTGCCCGCTATGGATAAGCTAGATAAAGGGCAAGAGAAAGGGCTAGACGTTTGCTAAAACAGAATACGCAAGTGGGGGCCCTAGGCACTGGCATGCATGGGACCCTGTCGAGGGAAATTTAGAATCGATATTAACAGGAACGAACAACATTAGCGCCGGTATAATTTATTTTTAAAAATTTACCAACAAATGCAAACATACTTAAAAAATCTATACCGATAGAAGAGGTGCTTTCCTAGGCTTTTAAGTGGTAAAATCATGAATGACATCTTCCAAGATTATTTCTTCAAGCACCTGGCTTTCAATGGACATCCGCTGAAGAATTGTAAGTCTCAATTCCCTTTTGATCCTTTTCAGTTTTGAGAAGGACCGTTCTCCACTACAGTTATTGACCATCATGCGTCAAAAGGTTCTAATTGATTTTCCAATATCCGGAAAATCGTCTTCAATATTATTTTCTTTTAAAAGGTGATATCATTCTGAAATACTCATAGCCTCTTCACTCTTCGGACATCTCCAAAATATTCTGTTAGGTGCATTCCATCCCTCACTTTTTCGCGCTAATGTCACTGTAATAGACTTTTAGCAAATTCGTGGCAACCACAAACAATCGATCCTTAATGAACGGTCTAGATGAACAAGCAAAGAATTTATCATATCCTAACGCTAAACAATTTAGTTTGGGGGAAGCGAATAATTTCGAATACTTTGGTATGTAAAGTAAACAAAATCAATTTTTCATAGATTATCTAAGACTAAACCAGCAACCAGCTTGTAAACCTTGCAGTAGTAATCGAATCTTGTACAGTGATTGAAAAATTTATCATCTATTCCGCTGCAGCGAGCCTATGCGTATAGGTGGGACTGGCTTTGTCTTTAATCTTATGAATATAAATCCCTTTATATCTAACATGTTCTTTAAGTCGCAGGACTTTTCTAATTAAGCTAAAACAGTTTGTTTTATGCCGCTTTCTTCTTATAAATGTGGTGAGCAACAATAGACTTCTTGGCTCCCTGTGTAAAATGGTCCATGTGGTTCTTAAAACGTGTTAATATTGTGATATTGCTTGTCTTGTTTGCATATATTTTTCATTATATTCTCTACAATTTCTTTCAAAAGCGCTGATTTCTGTGTATTTGGATTTTATCTTTGACATTTCCTAAAAGATTATTCAAAGAATTTTTTGTTCTGTATATAATACTGTGTGTAAGTGTTAAAGTGTGTAAAAAGTGTTTTAAAAGAAGTAGCAAGAGATATATGTGGGATAAGTAAGAACACAAACAAAAGAAAACAAACCCCATGGTGGAACCAGCAAATAAAAGAAGCAGTTAAGGAGAAGAAAAAGTTATGGTAGAATTACTTAAGCCCTGGAAGAGATACCCAGGCATATAAAACATACAAAGCACAACGAGAAAATGTCAATAATCAAAGAAGCTAAAAGGCGCTCATAGGAGGAATTTGGGAAAAGGGTGGAAGAGAATGCAATGGGGAATTCTAAGCCATTATATAGAACACTACGGAACCAGAGATAAGAGAGGAGAACCCCTATTACAAATATTAAAAGTAAAGAAGGGCAGACATTAACAGAGGAAGAAGAAATATTGAATCGCTGGAAAGAGTATTTTATGGAACTATGGGTAACAGAAAACGAGAAAGAATATCAAAGCCAAAGTATAAGAAAAAACTTGGAAAACCCACATCGGCATACAATGGTGAAAGAAGAAACTAAATTATAAGAAGTTGAGAAAGTCATAAACAATTTAAAAACAGGCAAAGCAGCATGAATCGATGATATAAAATCAGAAATGATAAAATTTATGGGAGAAGAAGGAAAAAATATACTACATAAAATCATATCGCTAGCATGGAACACACCGAAGATATCCCATGATAGGATGGAACACACCGAAGATATCCCATGACTGGCAAATTGCAATAATCACCCCCATCCACAAGAAAGGAGAAACAATGCAATGCAATTACTACAAAGGGATATCCCTACTAGGTGTAGCTTATAAAATATATGAGAAGGTAACAGAGGAACGTTTAAGAGAACATCTTGAGTCAACATTCCTAGACACTCGGGTTTCAGAGCAGAAAGATCTAACCAAGAATGGACATTTGTGCTAAGACAAATAACGGTAAAAATCATTAAAACAAATCGACCAATATACATAGCTGCAATTGATCTGGAGAAAGCTTTCAATAGTGTTTCAAGACCAAAGATATCGGAAGTGTTGAAATCAAGAAACGCCAACAATAAAATAATAGAAGTGATTAAAAGTATATACGCAGAAACTTTAAACATTGTAAGAATTGGAGGTTTAACAACAGAAAAATTCAAAACAAGGAAAGGGATTAGACAAGGAGGTATACTTAGCTCTCTACTCTTTATAGCAATAATGGACGAACTAGCACGCAAGGCAAAGAGTAGATGTGAGAACTCCTTTATTGGGTATGGAAAGCTGACACCCACATCAGTCAAGGAACTCCTGTACGCAGACGATTTAATTTTAATTGCAAACGAGAAGCAGGAGCTAAGAAACAAAATAGAAGCATGTGTAGAAGCACTAAAATAGTACGAATTAAAAATAAATATAAAAAAGACAGAAGTTTTGGGCATAGGACGCAGTACTACGATTATAGTCATAGAAGTAGGAAATGAATTGTTACAAGAAACTCAATTTATCAAATACCTTGGATTCATGTTTGAAGGAAAAGGTAGTCTAGAAAGAGAAATTAATAATAGAATAACAAACACTAATAAAATGTACAGAGCATTATGTAACACCTACTTCAACAAAAATGCAATAATTAAAAGAACAAAAATTAAGGTATATGAGTCAATAATAGCACCCACACTTTTACTTATGTACTCCTCTGAATCATGGACTCTAACAGAAAAACGCAAAAGTAAAATATAGGCAAGCGAAATGATAATATTGAGAAAAATACAGAGCGTAACAAAGCTAGATAAAATAAGAAATGAAGAAATCAGAAGGCGTTTAAATATAAGAAGTATAATTAACAAAATCGAGACACAACAATTGAGATTGTTCGGTCACGTACCGAGAATGAGGGAGAAAAGACACTCAAAAATTATTTGTGAAACTAAAGTAGAGAACAAACAGGCCAGGGGTAGACCCAGAGTTACGTGGAATGAAGGTATAATGAAAATCTTAGCCCTGTCTGCCATTTCATGTATTCAAGCAAAGATAATGGCAGCAAACAGAACGCATTGGAGAAGATAAATTATCTCTAGACCTCGGGTAGAAGAGGAGATGATATGATGATGGTGATACAATGTGTAGATTATGTTCTTTCAAAATTTTAGATAAATTTCTTGTTTATTTATGAAACGGTAATTCAATAAGTTGGCTGCCTTGATAATATTGAGGTTCCTGATATTTTCTCGCCAGATTGCGTCATGCGATCCGAAAGATTATAAGCAAACCCCTGGAGTTTATTATGTATTTCTCTCAAAAAATACTGTTCCATGTACAGCTGTTAGAAAATTCT
>JARFOC010000402.1:530885-543714 GCA_031763485.1 Osmoderma eremita | reverse complement strand
TATATATATTCCTTTCGTTATTTAAGAATAAGAAACAGGTTTACCGGTTCTATATGTCAAAATTTTAGAAACTTATAATTGGTTTTAGCACCCATTGTACCGAAATAAAGGTATAATATAAACGGCTAAAACAGGTTCACAATAGTTAATTACGTTGCAAACTTTTATTGAAATTCTTTTACTCCAGCAAGTTAGCTTAAGCTGTTTTTGTGTATATAAATCGAATCCGAATGCCCTTTTAATTAAAGTTTAACTACTTAGACGAAAAAATTCGACAAACAAAAAAAATTTAAATTAACTTTGGGACAAACGCAAAGTAATTCAGGCGTATTTTTCATGGTGCCGTTAATATTGTAAAATGCAAATAGGCTCTTTTTATTGAAGGTTACGAAGCTCGAATATAAAAGGGATAGGACGGATATCTACCTTGCCGGCTAACATGTTTAAGCGCTTGGCACCGCTCTGACATGCAAATACTAATCCCTTTTGTTCTCTCTACTTCTCTACGTCGTTAGTATCCTATGGGAACAATTACTTACAGGGGTCTATGCCATCTGTTACGGCCAGCCAGAGAACGAAAATTGCCACTCCTCCTAGAGCCTTCATCATTCCAATTGAAAACGTCTTGTTAGTGTAATCATTTCACCTGCAACAAAAGGAAAAAGCTGACGTTAAAATGGTGGTATTATCTCAGTTAAGCTACTATAAGAAGAATGTACTGGGCCTGTGGCAATTGTTAATATTTTCTTTCAAAGTACATTAGACCTTCCAAGTATGTGGATATTTCAGTTAGTAAATGACATTCACATGTTTTTGGGCATTTATCAGTTTAGTTAGTAAACGTACAAAATAAAAAATTAATTATACGTTTAGAGTATAATGATCAAATTTTCTACTAGAGGTAAATAAAACTGGTCATCTCAATAAAGAATATTTTAATTACTTTGTTCTCTAACTAAAAGCACACTTGAGGTGTTAATCAGAGAATCGAAGAATTTAATTCGTCCTATACCTTATTTTATTATTTAACTCTCTTAGAAATAAAATTAGATTTGCCAACGGAATTTTCTTTTTCTTTTTCTTTCTTATTATTTCGGTTAAGTAGGGTAGGATCGGGTAATTTCGTCTAAGTCGGTAGGATCGGGTAATTTCGCCTAAGTCGGTAAGATCGGGTAATTTCGGCTAACAATAAGTTGAGTGAGATCAGGTAATTTCGACTAAGTCTGATAGGATCTGGTTATTTCGGCTAAGTCGGGTAGGATCGGTTACTTAAGGCTGTGTCGGGTAGGATCGGATAATTTAATGCTCTTCCTTTTTCGATTTTTTTTTATTTTTGTTTTGTGCTATCTTTTTATTTATATTTTTGGTATCTTTTCCTTTTTCATTTGTTTTCTTTATTTTTATAATAATTAAGGTTTGTAATGGTTTTTATTTTTTGGCATTTTTTTAAATTTCATGTTTTTAGTTATTTTTTTATTTTTATTTAAAATTCTAACACCGCCTAGATTACATACTTCAACACTTTTACTCACAACACCAAAATGTGTAATAATTAAAATAAAACACAAGTCAAATAATCGAAGAAAACCACGTATTTCTAATGGGTAAGATTTGGAATCGAAAAGAATGGTTCTTTCGAGTCCCATTCGTTCATGATTGAAAAATGATACGTGGCAATTATTTGTTCAAGGAACGGTTTAAATACTTTTACTTGGCTTCATAAAATTCGCTCGCAATTAAATAGAATTAAATTCGATTCCGGAATCATTATTTTTCTGCATTTGTTAGAGTCATGTTTATCTGGTTATTCTGCACAAATAGTGCAAATTAAGCTAAATCTCATCATATCTTTGCCATGACTTTATAAGCGTAATCTTTTACCCAGTACTAAAGATAGTTTTAGCTAACATATTAAGTTGGAAATTTTATCTCAGTATACAAACGCAATTATGCAAATGAAAGTACAAACATTATTCAAACTTTTAAATAATATCTAGATTTATATATCCCATACAAACAATTTCATAGAGGAAATAATTTAAAGGGTAATTGGTTAACACCGGACTTGAGTAACTCAAACTCTTTCACTTTTGAAAGATATGAACAAAACATTTATTATTAACTTTGAAAATGTACACAAACAATCTCTTGTTCGAGAAAAGAATATTCTGTATAATAAATAAAATTAAACAAAACTCTGGTGCCGCTACACATGTCGTCTTTGATAATTCTGAATAACAGCTTTTTAGATTATTTCTAAGGCGCTGTAAATGCCACCTTAAGAAAACATAAGTTACTCCTTTCGATTTTAAGTCCGCTTAAATGCTGTTGTTATTAAACATATTCATAGTGTGAGTTCGTTCTTCAGATGTGGAGATGACGAAATCACATCTCTCATATTGAAAGAGGTTACAGAGTGTCAAGATTGGTGTGCTACAAGGATCAGTCCTTGGGCCTATGCTCTTTCAAATTTATTTCAACGATCTACATTCGCTTCCTCTAAACACTAATTCAACAAAATTAATGAAATATGCTTATGCATTGATATCATAACTTCAACTATCTCCACAAATGAAACGATGGCAATTAATAAATGCCAATTAACAAATTTGTAATGAACCTGAGGAAGTCCTGCTTTCTTTGTTTTTACCAGTTCCTTGGCTTAAAATGGATACTGATTTACTATGCCATACGTTTGGTTTTGCTCGGTAGCAGGGTATTATAGTTGAACCTAGAATAAAATGGACGTACCAATCTCTGCCCAAAGCTTTCTAAAGTTTGTTATGCCTTAAAATAATAAAATCATTATGCAATCGCCAAACTTAAAAGTATTTTTATTATTCAAATATTCCATTCAATTTTCTCAGAGAATTTTTGTGTTGCAGAAAACGGTAATATGGATTTTGTGTAGCCTTCCCTTTCGTGAAAGCTGTAAATTTTCTAAGAAAACTTACTACATTTTAAAATTTTTTAGTATTTGTATGTACGAATGTTTATGCTTGGGTTTTCGTTATTATTTAAGCAATGTAAATCCCAAATATATACTCGCCAAGAAATCCATTTACTTCCACGGAAACATGAATCACATAAAATTTCAGCATAATTTAGAATATATTGGTTGCAAATTATTTGGGCACTTGCCATTGACTATAAGGGAGCCAGATAATTTTCTTTTAAAAAGGAGATAAAACAATCACTGTTTAGGTGTGAATTGTCATTGTTTGAACGATTTCTTTGCTAATTCGTTTAGTTCTTTTGGGTAAATACCTATACCTTATTTCCTTTTATTGACTTTGTTTTGTATTTTTTGTAACATTGTATAATATTACGCAAAAAATACCTAACTACTCATCACTTATTTAGTAAATAAGTATTTTTTTTCTGATAGTCTCCAAGGAATATAAAAAATGTATATTTGAGTATATTTGAGTTTCATAAATGGAAATGCATGCTATAGAGAAGTATTCGGATTTTGATTTGCGGAGTACAAACCTTATTGGAAACACTCATGTACTTTACAACCGTTATAAACGTTGTAGACATTCGAGCACATGACTCTTTAGAAGAAATGCTTTTCCATTTACTTCAGAATATCCGGTTACAAATGTAGCGCAGCACAAATTGTACGGTCGGAACACACTCTAAACCATTTATGAGCATTATTTCCTTAGACGGCGCAATGATACACAAGTGACAGATGTATTTATATGTAGATCGAAAAAGGTAGGGAGTTTCATCGTCAAGTTTTAAATTTAAATATTCTTAAATGCTTGCCAATAAAATATTTAGGAGAAAAGAAAACTAAACAGGAAATGTGAAAAATTGCCTATATTTCCTTTTTATACAGAATAACACTACAAATCACAATAATTAAATTTTTTTGTAGAATACACACTATAGGTTTGTTCGGATCTACAGTTCAGAACGGTTCTCTGATTGATGAGCTTGCACAATAAAACCTTCTCTGTCTGAACCTTGTAGTTTTCGAACTTGAAATTCTAGAATTTCACCGAACTACGAATTCAAAACCATTCTAGAACCGTTGAAACAGTTCTTGCTAGGGAGCAAGTATTCGAAATTATGTGTAGTTCCAGACATACGCACCATAATTCATAACATTTGATTATACTCTTAACAACAATTGCCAAATTATAGGTTAAAAGTATTATTTTCTTCAATCCTACTCCATGAGGATTAGTTATTTCTTATGGTTCCTAATAAAGTAATGGTATTATAGTGGTAATTATACAATCCATAATTAATTCATTAAAGACAATTAGCATGGATTATTCCTACAGCATGTTGATTAGCTTGTTATTAGTTTTCTTAATGATCTAATGGGCGTTAAATTGACAAAGGCCATATTATGGGCTAAGATATATAAATATGGCAATTGCACATTTTGTAAACTCACCTTAGTTTGAGAACAGTGTTTCTAATACACCATTGTGCTAGTACGTGTTAAACAGATTCGTATATAAATAAATATAATTAATAAATAAATAAAAAATATGTAATAAAATATAATAACTGGAAGATTTACTAATACCATATATAAACACGAAACCAGTAAAAAAAATCACAGATTGCAAGTACAGATTATACTACTTTGGTAAGCAATATGGCAGTAATTTGAAATTTTAAGTGGAGACAATTCTATTCGAACCTAAAACTCAGAACTATTTTAGAACTTGAATTTCACTATCATACGCAGTACACCTTTAAAATTTGAGAACGATTCTCGAGCTGGAAGTCAGATGTTTTTCATATAGTTACCACCGAAACAATCTTTGATTACAGCTCTATTTTCCATTTTAAGACCAAATAGTTTCTACAAAAGTTTCATAAAACCGCATAAACCTCACCCATCCTGAGAATACCTATATATTTTCGTCTGATTTCGTTATTGCCACTGTTCAGATCTAACTTTACGTTGAACATACTTTTCCTTCTGGCATTCGATTGTATCAACTTTTTTTATTTCAACAAATATCGATATTGAATTTTCTAAACACTTCTGCTTACCAACAATAATTGTATTAGCCATTGTATGTATCACGCTATTTTACAACATTCGCATTTAAAATTAGAAAATAATACTGAAACGAAGCACGTGCTCTCAATATATTTATACATACCGATATGCAGGAGCCGTAATACAAAATATTTTGTCTTCCGGTGAATGTCGCCAATATTCGATGAAAGGTACTGTAATTTAATTCCCATTGTGTTATATTGGCAGTATAGCATTACCGATTACCTATAAAGCGTTCGATATTGGTAATAGAATCCGCAGAAGCCGTGCGCCGTCACCGGAACGAGGCTCATTATATTGGTCGGGTAAAAACCACGAAAGTGACTCCTTTTGATCAAAGGACCGTTAATAATATATTGCGACAGCGTGCTCTGCGACTATGAAAGAGTCGCGTGCTAATTTCTTGCTATTAAGGTACCTATCTAATATACCTATATTTTCCTATACTGGCGCCATTTCCTCAGCAAGAAACATCAGGTTTCTTGCGAAATTGAACAACAGTGAAACACTAATTTGTTTGCCTGTGTGCTACTTTGTAATTTAATACACATTCTTTTTTCTATTTGATCTTCAATAAGCAATCTGTTTGAAAATTATTTAAAAATTAACTAAGATTTCTTTATTTCAAGCAATGTTACCTATCAACTACTTTGAATTAAAACAAAGTATAGGCAACTACATACGCCAAGCCCCTTCACGCCTTTTGTTGCTTATTACAGGCAACAAAATTAAGTGATTTTAGAAGAAGAAGACGTTCATAAATATAATATGAAAGTGAGTGTTAACTTTACTCTATGAACTTTTGTAAATAGCTTATATTCCAGATTATTTTATATATATAATGGGATACAATGGAGCTTGCAGACGAGCGGAATTAGTTAATATATGTGTGGAACACCTTCAATATAAATCCGATTCCATTATAGTAAGTGTACCTAAAACAAAAATCAATGTTCCCAGAATTGATGTAAATTGCATGGAACGAATAAAAGAATATAACAATCTCCGGGCTAAAACAGTTACCTACAAACGTTTTTTTCTCTAACTTATCGTCATGGCTATTTAATTAATAGACCTATTGGTATTAACACTATGGGAAATATTCCTAAAGAAATTGCCAGTTTTCTGCGTTTACCGGGTCCTCATCTTTATACAGAACATTGTTTTAGAAGGTCCAGTGCAACACATACAGCAAACAATCGATGTGATATTTTGACTACAAAACGATTAGGTGGTTGGAAAAGCTCGGCTGTTGCTGAAAACTACGTTGCCTCTTCCATAAAAAATAAGATTCATGTCGGAAATATGTTTGCACAGAAAAAGAACGTTAATCTGCCTGGATGTTCTGGGAATGGTTCACAGTTTGCATGTGACTTTTACCCGAAAAGAAACAATATCACTAATACAGAGAATGATAATATTCAACTCTCTAACTACTCGTGCTCAGAAGTATAGCGTAACTTGACTCTTGTTACTAGATGATCCCCAACAATATCTTCACCTGGTTATACTTGGCTGGGTACGATTGCTAGCCGGTGGATTTCATGATAGTGGGCGGCTGTCCTCTTTTGCCAAAAAAATGAAATGGCTTCATTTCATGCAGATGCAGTTGGAATTAAGCTGATAAATAACAGCAAGAAGAAGAACGCAATCTAAAATTACTTCTGATTGTCAAATTTGACACCATGCTTTCCCCAATTGTTTTAACATTTACTAAACTACTAAACACTTTAATATTAACTAAACGACTATAAGTGGTTATAGGCCGGGATAGCACAGTGGTAGAGTGCTAGGCTTCTGAGGAGAAGTCGATGGTTCGAATTACCGATGAGGCGATCGATTTAAAAGTCGGTCGTAGCGGGGGGGACGGTACCTTTCCCGCTACCCTGCAGTGTTAAGGAGTAAAATGAATACTGCCGCCCTCTTACGGCGAGGAGAGGCAGTAGCAAAGCCATACACACACTTACATAACTTAATGTGGAGTCAAGCAATAGGACTCGTGGCCGCAGTATCAAGTCTTTGCATTAGGATACAAACAAGAACAACAACAACTATTATATGTGGTTTCAATATGCGTTCTATATCCTATAACATTCGCAACTTTTGAAACATCAACTTAAATTTGTGTGGAGATATCCTAAAAATGTTAGGTATGAGATCTTTAAAAGAAAAGAGAGATTGGCAAAGATCTATTCAAGCATCGTAGTTTATTAAAAACTGTTGTTGTTTAGAAATCCAGAAATCAACCAGAAATGGAGACGGAAAACTTGTTAATATTTGAGCTACCCATTTAATGTGAATAAACATATTTTCTTTTGTGCATGTTGGAGAGTTACTTCCTTGTACGTATTACAATAAATTAGAAGTTAATCTTGAATACGTATAACATTAAAGTAATTGTAAGATGTGTAAGATCAAGATTATGTAGACCCGCATAAAAGGAAATTCGATTTTTTTCCCAATAAAATAGTATGATTGGTTGCAATTACATCGTTCCAAATATGTAGTTACTTGCGGAATACCTACCTAAATTTGCATTATGCTAATGTATCGATTTCAGTGCGACTTTTCCGTGTTAAGGCGGCTCTGAAATTACACCTCGTAAAACATTCGTTAGTAAGACATCGCTAGCTTCGTTTAGTATTCGATTCGACGTTGAGGAATCGGTTTCTTTTTAACGTAGTAAGGTAGAGGCGAAGTCAATAACGGTTATTAAGACCGCCGGTGGGTATTGATTTTCAGCGCAAACTTGTAAGTGCCAAGAAGTACGGGCCCCCACAGGGCGTTGAACACGGCCAAGTTATCTCCGTCGTTACCCATTACAAACACTTTACGAACAGAGCCGCCATTCTTATCAAATAATTACGGTCTTCTTTTTTCCTTTAAAGGAAACGGGATTCTAAAAAGTAAATAATTAAATCTTTTCTGTTGCTGCTGCTGCTGCCATCACCCGCAGCTGTGCGTGGCGCGCCTCCAGACAGAGGGCGGCTTGTTCTCTGTGAGATGCTATCTGCTTCCGACCGACGGCAGCGGCGGGCCGAATGACTGATCTCCTCGCAACAGACGAACGTCGGTTGTTAAGGGGCATTGAAAGTAGCGTTATTGAACTTAAACTTTCCGCTTTTCGGGTTACGTTTGTTTTGCTACGGAGCGAAGGCGTTCGGTCGTTTGTTTGTCATAGGTTGTGCGCCATAAGGCAGCACATATGGCGGCGTTATAAATCTAGATAAAATGAGAATGCCACCGTCTAGCGTAATTATTCTAGCGGGATTTGGAACGGAAATCAATTAATTATTGACTGTTCACTAAAATCTTGGTATCTTTTTAATCTTTGTAGTACATATGTATGTAATTCAACTATTTATTAACTCTCATTATAGTGCAGCTCAAATCTGCCTGCGGCACTTGATCAGAAACCGATCTTAGGAAAAGGATAAACGTGGTGAAATAGACGAAACAGACATAGATTTCGCCATATCCAAGCATTACGGACCTACCTGCAAACATTTTCGATTCAATTACCATTTGGTTATGGTTTCACTGCGTATGTTGTGATTATTTGCTTCTTTTGAATTATTCAGCATTTTTGCTATTGCCTTCCACAAAATCAGTTTTTTTTCATTTATTTAGTATATTACAGCTCTGTAATTCTGTGAACAAGGAGATAGCTCTAGAGCCACATACCTCGTTTTGGCCAGGGATTATCGAGGTTTTGAAACCCAACTTATAATTCATATTTTTGCAGCTATAATGCAGTATCGGAAAATATAAAGTGAATTTTGGTATGACACCTACTATACGTATTATTACTGCATATTCATGGGTTGCGTGCGTTCGTAGTAGTAGAACAACAAGGTAGTGTAGTTCAAGTATTGTGCTAAATAATATTTAGCCTATTGCTGGGGCATAAAGAAAAGAGTATAGAGAAAAAACGAAGAAGTTCAAAGAAACGCAAGAAAAGATAAGAGAGAATACCAAGAAGAACTATTGAAAGAAGCAGAAACGGCTATGATAAACAACGATCTTGGAATCTTATACAAGAACAGAAAGAAGCTTAGTAACAACCAAAGATCAAACATAAGCATGTAAAGGATAAACAAGGAAAAATACAAAAAAAGAAGAAGTATTGAAAAGATGGGTGGAATATTTCAGCGAAATGTATGAAGAAAGAAGTATAAAACAGGCAATCGAAAAAGACGAAATGCAGGAGGAATTAGAATTGACCACAACAAACTTTACAAAGGAAGAAATCAGAAACGCTTTTAAATCTTAAAAAAGGGAAAGCAGCGGAAATAGAAAACTCCAAATTTTTATAAACAAATGCCCGAGAAAGATACTAAAAATTTACTGGCCAAACCGAATATCAAATAAAGAGCTATGGAAACTAACGGACCAAGAACCGATAGTCCAAACTATAAGGAGAAGAAAATGGAAATTTATTGGACATACATTAAGGCAAGATGAAAGTGAGATAACCAGGCAAGCACTAGAATATCAACCGATCGGTAAAAGGAGTCGTGCTAGGCCAGCAGAAACATGGAAAAGGAGAATTAATAGAGAATTAGAAATAGTAGAGAAAACGTGGCACAAAATAGAAATGAATGGAAGAGACTCGTAGAAGCCCTATGTTTCGAACGGAACCAAGAGAACTAAAGTAAAGTAAAGTAAGTACTGCTGCTCAACCCGGTAAAGCACAGAGTGATACAAAACACCAAGGAAGGATAACCGGCAATCGACCTTACAAGAAAATGCACTGCAAAAATAGGCCATTGCCTAATATAAGTAGAACATTTTCAGAAATATAATTTTTATTGCAGTAGTGAACTAATGATGATTCCGACAGACACCCATTTCTACCCTGAGGATCCACAACCTAGTGTCAGATATTTTTCAATGTCTAATTCAATCGCAGAAATCACATTACTGAGTGAATCTGAAACTGAAAGCAGTCTTCAAAAAAACTAAGGTAAACTCCAAACGAGTTATGGATAAAAGTAAACGGAAAAGGGATTTTGCCAAGAAAAACAAGGCTGAAGGAAAATCTTATATAGGGATAAAAAACAAAAATAAGTGTGTGCAAGAGGAAAAAGGAACTGGCGACAACGTAAGTACAAATACAAATGTTTTCAAGAATTTGGCTATGCGAATAAGCAAGACCATTTTAATAATATTCCCGATAAACAAAAACATGGCAGCTTCATACGCCTAAAAAATAAAGTCATACGTCCGGTGAGCGAGCGAAGCGTTGTTCTTGTGTTTATAATATAAAAATTGCTACAGCAGAATAAAGCGTATTCAAAAGAGCTTTTTATTCATTACATAAGAACTTGATATCAAACATTTACAAGCGCCCGCGTATCTTAGAATATAATATAAAATTATTCCTTTCCATTGTCTATTACTGGGGTTAGCTTTGTGAAAATAAATGCTTTCTTTCTTAATAATGTGTTTCTTAGCTGTTCCTAGATTTAATATAACTGCTCCATGCAAAAATAAGACAGCTCCTCATTTTCTTTTTCTTAATACTCTGCTTTTACTAAATTATTCAAGAGTGATAAATTCGCAAACATTATGCGTTCTTTGCTAAATTATTATTAAACTATATCATAATGCTTCAAAGAAATAAATAAAAATTTATTAAACGTTATTTAGTTTTTACTTTCCACTCAAAAATTTATACAATCAGTGTTCCCTTTCTGCACGGGTCTCATCAATTATAAAATAAAATTCCGCGGAGGTAGGTACACATGTAAATATAATATTTTGTTTACAGGTTAAGGCACTGCAAGAGTTTAAGGTGTAAGGATAGTGTAATGTATGTAATCACCTAATAAATGAAGATCACCGTACTGATAACGAAGAAACAATTGATAATTATTATGAACAATTTATTAAACAAGTAAACAATGAAATTAAGAAATTTCCTGGGAAATTTTATAATTACAATAAATATGTGTAAATTTGTACGCTTTATTATTCTGTGTACTGCTTCACACTTTAACTGCTACTTATGCTACAAAAAGAAAATACTCAAATTGATTCAAATTTTCCAAAGATACCCTTTTCCTATTTGACATTTCTCCTATACTTTTACTTAATCCTACGTCTGTCGGGTACCTTTTTTGAAATACTTTCGATCGGGTTTTGTCTGTGAAGATCAATATAAAATAACCTCTGAAGGGTACCAACATGCTAATTTCGCATAAATATACTCGTATTTTCTGCATTCCTTTTTCTATGGAAAGTCTAATCAATATAATAAAGTCAATTCCAAAGAAATTTTTCTTGTGTGAGTTTGAAAAAAAGCTTACAAATTCACCACATATTTTTCAAAATTTGAGAATAACGCCTAAATAAACAAAATTCCTTTATAAGAATATTTATTCAAAAGTATATAAATTGTTATAAAAAAACAAAAAATTTAAATTCAATTTTTGCAGCATGCCATTATATGCTCCACGCACAACCAAGATTTACAAGTTTTGCAAAAAAAAACGACTCTTTCGTCTTTTGCAATACCTGCAATTCCCTCTTTCACCTGGCTGTGGTTCTGGCACAACGTCCCTTTCAAAGTCTCAACGCCGAAGTGCGCACACTTCTTAGGTACATATGATACTGCAGTCATATCGTAGCTAAATGCAAATACTGAAGAATATACCTGCCTCTTTTTAATATCCGTTGTCTCGCGAGGTAATACTCTCCTGTCGACTATAGTTGTACCAACTACACTGAGTCGGTGCTCTCGCAAGTTTCTTCACAACTGCATGTCCTGTGAACCAACTGTCTATAGTTACATTTCTTCCTGAACCCGATAAATGTCAGCACATTCTTTCAGTTACTGCAGCGGTAGAATTGTCAGTATTGTATGGGCCATAGGGTTGAACACCTGCATAGATTTCCATCCGCGAGGTATAGAATACATCAACAACAGAGAAAACTTTTAGCCAATATTTATTAGGTTTGCTTGGTATGTACATTCGAAATCCGCACCTACCCCTAAAGGCAAGTAGCATTTCATCCAAAATCACAAACTCTCCCACTGGGTAATTTTTTTTACAATTTTTATTGAACCTATCAAAGATGGTACTGCTGCGAGTTTGGCCACTTCTTTTCTTTCGTCTCGAGTCGTAGTATCATCAACGCGAAAACATTTCAATAAAAATAGAAATTTACGTTTTGCCATTGTAGCTAGAAATATTTCATACCCCATGCCATCTGGCGACCAATACTTTTCCAGATGCGTTCGTGATCCTTGGGGAAGCCCAGCTAAATACAGCAAACCAATCAACGCCAGAATTTCTATAGGATCGGTTGGTCTACACTCAGCTTATCTTGGTATCTTATAGAAATTATCTCGATGTACAAATTCGTCTTTTCGACTATAATATCTATAGTCTTCAACTATGTGCATCCAGCATTGAATGGGAGTTAATGGATAGCGCGCTTCACCAATGACCCCTGGCAAATGAGACACTGTTTTCGTTCCGAGTTGTAATATATCGGGATGCAACAACTTTCCTCCATAAATAAATGATTATTGCTCTATATGTGTTATGTAGGTAATATGATATTCCCTGCCTTTGTTGATTTAAATACCATTATTACAAATGATAAGATGAGACTTCGCTTCCAATCAATAATAAAAGATGATTATTAATAGTTTCGGGTTGAATTAGTATTATTTATGTGTGAAACAATAAAATACAACGCGATAAATCATGCCTAACATCAAGTAATCATTTATAATGTAATTGGTAAACAAAGGTTGAGGAATCTGGTAACTAAATACAGTAA
>JARFOC010000402.1:498350-519388 GCA_031763485.1 Osmoderma eremita | reverse complement strand
TACATAAACAAGTGTATTCGCATATACCGGCGACCGTTATTGAATTCAGTAGAATCGGATCGAAATATTTATACATACATAGATAAATATTGAGAGAGTACAGCTGACAGCAGCATATCACAATGCATAGTTGTGGAAACCTAACAAGTTTATCAATATATCGCTATGTAATGAAAACTGCTACACGTAGCAGCTTTTTTAAACTGCTACACAAACGTAGCAGTAGCAGTTTGTAGCTGCTACGCAAAAAGAGCAGTTTTACCCATCACTAGTCGCTACTACCATGAAGAAATACACTAAATGGTACCGTTTAGTTATTGAATTTTTAATTAGCCTATATGTAAGATGAATAAATCTGTAAATAAACCGCAATATAAACATACGAGTTCTATATACATACCTATGCATATATGTATACATTATAGGCTTGATATACAAGATACATATGTATAAGAACTTTCTTTCAATATCTAACTAACTATACTTTCAATATCTGCAGCTACGTTTGAGGGGAGTTTGTAAAAATGTGTGGCTTTTTGAAACTCATACTTACTTCATCTTTTATAATATATTGTAGAAAAAAATATTAAAAATCATTCCAGGAAAAATTGGTAAATTTATATTTAATAAATAAAATAATGTAGTTGCACAAAACTTATCAGTTGGTAGATATTGTTATACATCGGATCATGAAGATAATTTTATACATATAATTCGTTATATTATATATTAATTTCTATTTATAAATATATATTAATAATACTTCCCCATAATACTCCCATAACTTGTAGTTTACTTCTAGATGTTTCAAAGACAGGCTAGCCTGTATATCTATATTCCTGGCACTTATTCTGCCATACTTTCCTCAATATTTTCGGATATTTCTGACAACATGTTTCGGATGAGTTTCTGAATTTATTAGATCCTTACTTGTAACGGTGAAAAGCTCATACATTTTAAATACTAAGTCACTGATCATTGGACTATACAAGCTTATTCTGCATCTATACATTAATACCTAAGTTGATTTGCATACGTGGTTACTATTTTAGAAAATATGTATTCATGGCGTTTTATTGCGATATTTACTTTTGTTTTATTGCAACTAACTCATCGAGTATAATCGCAAAATTTTATTGAAAAGATAGACAATCTAAATTGATATAAGTTTATTACACAATTGCTTTTCATACATTTCTTTCTTACAACATTCGTTACAATTATTTAGTAAAACAATAATTCTCGAAACTGAAGGTAATTAGAAAAGAATACAAGTTTATTATTTACTGTATCTTGTATTTATAGTTTGACAAACATTTTTGATTTTTTTGGTGTAATTTCTGGAGTGAACGTTTTTCTCTTAATTGTAGTATTTTTAAATTTTAACATTTTTGAAAGTACACGTTCCTCTTGTATTATTTAACGAAGGAATTTGTGTAACATATACATATATCCGTCTTTACCTCAAAATAGTTCGTGAAATTGCCTGCCGTTAAGCATATCAAAAATTTACACGCACGGTAGCCACTTGTCATAAAGATTAGTGGTAAACTACATATGTGTGTTTGGATGGTGTGTCCTTTGCCGACTGAGGCGAAACTGATTCGTATTTGAACTGTTAAATGGGATTTGGTCGAAGAATTTTTTTTTAAGTGTAGGCGTACGCAGCACTAACGTTAAAGTTCTTTGCGGCATATTTTTTACTTGATGTATGCCATAATGATAGATACACACACACTTGCAATTCGTGTATTTCTCGCTCATCGTCGACTACGAGAATAACGCCGACTACTTCGAGCAAGGAGATTTGTATTAGTAACCGAAAACGCCCGAGTTAGGTGCCGTGCTGTTGGGAGAGCAGGTTTGGAAATTTTTATTTCCATTTGTTTGGAAATTTTTATTTCCATTTGCATTTTTAGCGCGTCCACTCATTAGTTCCTAAAATCAGAATCCATCACCGTAATCATGCCTCGCAAACGAAGTTAACTCCACACGCTTTAATGCATTTGTGCTGTAAAAATGATCCGTTTAATACAATTTCGGAATAATATCAGAGCGTGAAATTTATAGTACATTGCAACGTAATACGTACTTCAATTTTAATTGCACGAATTTTCCAGTGCTATTCGAGTAAAATTATTTATATTTTGAAAATAACTGTAATATATGAAATTAAGACAGAATTTTTGAAAACACACATATCTGATTTTGTATGTCTATAACGGCCCAATAGGTCAGGTTGCAAACTTAGTGTTAGTTGGACACTTTTGAAGTATGCAGCAACTGATTTTTAAATCAACCTAACGCTGCTTGTAAAATGTCCCATATTATCACAACCAGAGCTTTAATTGCCATGGAAAATGCACAGAAGCAAATACAAATTGTGCATTAATTAATTAATAACCTTTAATATTGGTAAATATATACACTGATAAAAATGTTTGGTTTAATACAACATAATACTTTATGTTACTGTATTTATGTTAACCAAGACAAAATGGTGTTGAAGGAACCCATTATTGTGTTTGAATAAAACATATATGTTGGGTTAAATTATTTTTTCCGATTAACCATACTTATGCGTTACCACTTTATATTTAAAATAAAGTACAACATTAAATCGAACTTATAAATTTGCGTTGTTTTAATGTATGGAATGTGTTGAAACAATATTAATTGATTTCCACGTAACCATAAACCACAGTTAAGTGAATTTTTTTGTGGTAAATTTTAATGTCATCCACGCATGTTCTTCGAGTATCCCCACATCATGCGTCAGTGATCTATTGGACTTGCCTTGTCTTGCCTGGACGCAAATATGAAATAACATAGGCAAGGAGGGTAGGAGGTATGTAAACAAACTTTTGCGTTCACGGTTGGCCAAGCAAAAATTTCAAATGCCGATGTTTAATATTTGCTGAATCTGCTGCATTTGTGTAGTTATTGTGGCATATATCATATAAGTAGCAGTGTAGTGTTGTGTGGGGTGTTTAGGTATAAAATATGAACAGGTAATTAATTGAAACAGTAAACTGCAATGTACTTATGTTATATTATTCTAAACAACTAAAATATGGTTGATTTTTATTTCTTGTTGATCATAGGATGAACGATGAAGCAACAGGATTTAGAACGCCATAACGCATATCAGATCGAAGAAGGTAATAATAATTTAATTGTAAATAATAAGGATTTTATAATTTTTCGTGTTATAAAAGAAAAAAAAAAGGTTGTTAGTTTGTTAGTGTAATACAATATTGAAATAAATATATTTTTTATGGAAATTGTTGTTTGTGTTGATGTTCACCCAGCATAAAGTGTTGTTTATTAATATGAACTGAAATAATGTTCAGTGAACCATTACAGAAAGAGATTTTGAAACTTCTTTATATTGAGTCAAACAATAATGTTATTTCAAGCAAAATATACACTGGAACCGACATAATGTTGGTTTGGTTCAAACAAAAACATTGTTTATTGCTGAAATCACCATATTAGTAAAGGCAATGAAGGAGGCACAAGCATTGAAGACGGACTCCAGTGTCTGCCTACCAGGCCTCATTAGCATCTCTCCGAATGCTAAACTCACTTTCATCGCTAATGCGTCGCCGAACCTATTGCGATATGTCCCAGCCATTTACTTGCGCCACGATAATGCATTTGTCTCGGTGGCTTGTGTTTCTGTCACCTAGATGGGGTATATCGGGCACAAGCAAGTGACTGGGACATTTCGCAATAGGTTCGACGACGCATTAACGATGAAAGTGGGTTTAGCATTCGGAGAGACGCTGATGACGCCTGGTAGGCAGAAACTGGAGTACGTCTTTAATGCTTGTGCCCATTTCATTGCTTTTGCTAGTATGGTGATTCCAGCAATAAACCATTCGACATTAAATAAAGATGCACAACTTTATGTGCTACTAGAAATTGAAAACAATCCACATTCAACTAGTAGAAGCTTTGGCTTGGACCATAATATAAGCCACACTTCAGTTCTAAAACTTTTAAAAGTTCAAAAATTCCACCCATATAAGCTGCAATCGGTTCATGAGTTGACAAAAGATGACTTTGATCCTAGACAAGAATTTTGTGAACAAATGATGAACATTTTACTTCGCGATGAAATGTTTTCCCAGCGTGTTTTATTTTCGGATGAAGCAACATTTTGTTTAAATGGAACGGTCAATAGACCGAACTGAAAATCCCCATTGGATGCAGGAAATCCATATCTAATATCCTCAGAAAGTTAAGGAATTGTTGGTGACAGAATTCTAGGTCTATTCTTTTTGGAAAACAATTTGACTGGAGATAGATACCTGCAATTTTTACAGTTCGAATTGATGCCTGCATTAGCTGCATTATTCCGGAATGCAAATAATCCTGACCATTTGGTTACAAGCAGATGGCGCTGAGTCTCATTACGAAATTAATGTGCCACGCTACTTGGACCAAGTAATCCCAGGAAGATGGATAGAGAGAAGAGGTCCGATGGAATGGCCGGCTAGATTACCTGATCTAATGCCATTAGACTTCTTTTTATGGGGATACTTAAACAGTAAAGTGTACAACAATCGACCCAAGAATTTAGTATATCTCAAGCAAAGAATTCAACATGAGAATAGGTTAATATCTCCTCAAACCATCGAGAATGTGAGAAATTAATTTTATAATCGTCTTGGGTATTGTCAGGTTGTACAGGGTCGTCACTTTGAACATTTAGTGTAAATCTAATTTAAAAACTGTAATTCCTGTGCCTATTTCTGTGTTTGATGTTATTGTTAGAATTTTTTATTCTGGTTAATCAATTTACTTACTTTGTATTACAATGCTTGCCTCACGAAGTCATCGGTACTACTAACTTTGAATTGAGTAGATACTAGATCTTTATTTTTTCCAAAAAAATAATATCAACGGAATTACTGAATTTATGCGTTAGTTACACTGTATGTATAATTACTATAAAGTTTTTAAATATTTAGGTGGCAACCAGATAATTCAAAGTGCAAAATACTTCAATGATTAAGCCACGATTACTAAATAAATTATAAGAAATGTAATTAATAGTGTTTATGAAGTTTCAAATAAAAGAAAGTTTCACAGCTATATTATTATTAAAAATCCAAACTACAAAAATTTTGTTTAAGTTGTTAATATGCGTTATTTAGTACTGACTGAATTATCAAGTGATTCTTTTTATTTACTACTGCATTTTAAATGATATATGTGCAAGTGAAATATTTCTGGTTTTGATTGTTCAGTTAGAGGTAGTCAAAAAATGATAACAATGTCTTTTTAGATCGGCCCTATACTTCTACTTCAATTGCTTATCCGTGTTTTCCGCATAAATAATAACATCGATCAAAGTTACAGGGCTTACCAATTAGAAAGTTTATTTTCTCTCTAGTCATTGCTAAATTTGGCCTAAAAATCAAAATCTTTCCCTAGAAAATTTGACATTGATTTTCTTCAATTATATTTCAACAATTGGGCAAACTCTAGAAACCTTTTATTGTACATACTTTCAGTAGAATTGAAGAATATTATAATGTTCGGTATTGCAAGGTGTCTATTATTTATTAGTTACGTCTGTAACTCGAAGTGTTTAGTTAATTGTACAAATAGCATATCTATTCAAATTATTATTACTATTTCTTCACAAGAGGAATCATGGAAGTTGATACGAAAATGGACTTAAGCTTTGCTGGATAATATCACATCAAATCAGAAGTTTGTATGCACATATGTATGTATTATTGCAGTTGCCATTATCTCTCTATAATTTGTCCCAAACAATGCGAACAAAATTAGCGTTTCACAACGAGAATGGGTATAATAAGCAGAGACTTCTTTAATGTTCTAAATTGATGCGCTTATGGGCGATAAACATCCACTTTAGGAAACTTAAAAAGGAAGCTTGTATGTTAGTCGTCAACGCATACAGAGCGCGGTATTGCTTCTCAGAAAGATTATTATCAATTAAAGCTCAGCAGGTTCAAAGCCAGTCTCGAGTATCTAAATACGTACCGCAACATACGTTAGTCATATATGAATTAACACAATAAACAGCGATTAAACAGTGCAGTTGTAAAATAAAGAAGTAAAAGCTGTTTCACACAAATATTTTAACACAAGACGAGGCAAAGGATACACACAATTACGTATGGGTGTTTATAAAACGTAAAGTTGTATTTCTATCTACGCTTATATAAATACACATACCCACACCACCATGTATTTACTGCGTACGTATGTATACTCTAAACGTACTGTGAAGGTAAATATTAACTATATTTCTTCAACGAGCATCTTAGCAAGAAGTGCATTGATCTGTCACTGTTTGTATTTTAGTTTGTATTTTATTGAAGATGAAATTCAAAAAAAATTCTTAAGTAGTAACTTGTAAAAATAAAAAACACCCTACCACCTCGATAAGTGAAGAACTTCTGGATACGTATTCGGCAACTAAGTTGCCATCCTCAGCAGAATCTACGAAGGAAGATAATGTTAGACGTCCCACTCAAGGAAATTTGCACCACACAGAACACCACTTGAATAACACTGCCTTCCGACATATAATCCAAATCCATACAGGGTGTTTCAAAAATTTCGGGGCACTATTGCTAACTTTCTTATTATTAATGCTACAGATTCGGTGGAATTAGCAATGATTCAGTGTTGATTAAGGTGCAATTGAGAAAAACGCAATTGAATGATGCGTTTTTAAGTTAATTAATATTTAATATTTTTTTAAATTGAGGGTGTTCAATTAAAATAAATACTAAATTTTAAATTATCTTAAAAACGCATCATTCAATTGCTTTTTTCTCAATCGCACCTTAATCAACACTGGAAATACTGAATCATTGCTAATTTAACCGAATCTGTAGCATTAATAATAAGAAAGTTAGCAATAGTGCCCCGAAATTTTTGAACACTCGATCGTTCCGGTACATTAAGCGTGCTCAGTGAACCGTGACAATCCACTTAACAATAAGACTACTATTTACAATGAGTAAATACTGTTACACTGGAAAAACAGTAACAGTATTTACTCATATTATAAGTCGGAAGGTAGTGTTATTCAAGTGGTGTTCTGTGTGGTGCATATCTCCCAGAGTGCGACCTTTAACATTATCTTCCTTCGTAGATTCTGCTGAGGATGGCAACTTAGTTGCCGAAATACGTATCCAGGTGTTCTTCACCGATCGGGGTGGTAAGGGTATTTTTTATTTTTACGATTTTAAGCCACCGTATCCTATTTTCTATTTTATTTCAAAGTAGTAACTTAGTAATAAAATACAACCCTGTAAGCTTCCTTGATTGGGGGATATTGCAAAAGTAATCTTACAAATTTTTATGTTCATTTAGAAACATTACAACCAAATACATACAGAAAAATGTTTAAAGATAATAATAAGGTATTGATTATATATTTATCTTGTGATATTAGAAGAAGATTCTTTGGTGGGAAAATCAGTTTTCTATACTTTGAAATTGGTGGTAAAATGAAATATTAAAGGTAGAAAATAAAGCCCAAACAAAGCAGTTTCTTTATCTTTTAAACGATTACGATTCCTTGTCGATAAAATTTATTACGAACGTTGTTGCCCTGAAGTTTTATGTATTTTTTTCTTTCTTTCTGACAAATAACTTTATGGAGG
The DNA here is from genome assembly GCA_031763485.1 of Osmoderma eremita. Lineage (NCBI taxonomy): Eukaryota > Metazoa > Arthropoda > Insecta > Coleoptera > Scarabaeidae > Osmoderma > Osmoderma eremita. The sequence continues at coordinate 511,727 of JARFOC010000402.1, read as the reverse complement.
CGATGCTTTATCTAGTGACACATGGCAGTCTAATATGAGCTCTGTTTTTATTATACGTACTGACGGATCTTCAGTAGTTTCATTTGGATATTTATGACCACCGTAAAATTCAAAGCATGTAAGATTAATTATAAATCAAGATGTAAACCGATAGCAATTAAGGCGCATTCTCATACACGTGCATCTAAAACCTTATCCCTATATATTCCAACTGACATTCTAGCATCGAAAGCGGGTGGCAAACGATATTAATAATGATCCTAATTTTACTGCTCGTTAAGGCTACGGCTCGGCTGTGATAGGTTTTCACGATAGTGAAATTTAAATACTTTGTAACCTTCTCTCCACTGAAGCTGAGGTAATCGATTAAAAAAATATTCTGTTGGTTTATGGACATTGGCAAGATTTTGTAAGACGTTGCGTATTTCATGACTATAATATCAAGCAATATCAAGTCGCTCCACATATTTATAACATCAGTAGATATATAAACTGGTTATTATCTAGCACATAAGCAACACGATATAATTAGACCAGCAGGGTTTAGTTGCTGCGGCATATCATAAAATAATGGGGAAATGGAAACCACAAGTTAATGCTGTACCTTAAAACTCTGCCAAAAGAATTTAATGACGTGAGGCGTAATAAGTGCCACACATTCTTGATAGTCTCTCATTTCCTTTAGTTATAGCAATAACTTCATTGAACCCGCTTAAGCTCCGCTAAATGTCTCAAGTGTTAATATGGAAAATAACAGACCGACTTACATTATGGCAATAATTAGAAGGGATAATTTAAATTTGGCGGAATATGTTTACTACCTTGTAACTAAGTAACTAAGTTAATCAAACTAAAGGAGATTTACTTTGCCGGGATTTATATTAAAAAGCTATGATCTGTAAATATTGCAAGGATAGTGGGGTAGTACACTAAACACACCGTATCGGGCCTGACAGTATTAATTAATTTATTGTGAGTCGAGGAGTGATCATAAACAGTGTGTTTATTAAAAAGCTTGATAACACTGGTCAACAAAATTTCAGATTTATTTTGTCCCTCGAGGTAAAGTGGGTGCGCTTGGTAGTATTTTTTACACTTATTTCATATCTGTTTTCAGAATTTTTCTATCAGGCAGGGTTTCAGAGTGACAAAGCAATGTAATTCTGTGAAAGTATATATTATAATATCTGCATAAATCATGGAAAATAACGTAGGAAGTGATATATTTACTTGGAAAATGTGCTGATATATGTCTTTCGGGTGTACTTTGCATCCATAGTTTGCCAACATAGGAGGGCTCCATTTGCCTTGGTATCTTTTCTCGATGAGTAGAATGTCCTGGTGAAACCTTTCGCACTGACTGTTCCAAGGTTTTTTGGGAAGTCCAAGTGGGAGTCAAGAAAGTGTATTTTAGACTCATAATGGTTTTATATTAGGCCAGTAGATTGTTAATAATTTCTATGTAGTTTCCGGCTTTACGATTTCCCAAGAAACCGTCGCAAATCTCTTTAAAAGACAACCATGCTGCTTTTTCAATTCCATTTAGCGCCTCAACAAATTTTTCAGCTTGAAGTAGCTGTCTGATCTGGGATCCCAGAAAAATAAGTTCCTTTACCTTAGCATCCCTGACCTCCTCACATATGCAAACCCACTGTCAGTTTTATCCATACCTTTGACAAAGTTTTTCATCAACCCAAGCAAAGGGAGGATCAACAAGTGGGGTACCAATGACACTTTCATTTCCTAGTGTCAGTGAAGTTCGTTTTGGCCACTCTTTCTTTTTATAATGATTTTTCCTTCCCGACTGTCCCATTCACAGCGGAAATAACAATACTTTGCGTAACCGAGTTGCATGCCGACCAAACGTGAAACAATTGTCAAATCGCCAGAACTATTCCACTTGAAGTCGTTATACTTAAAGTTTTCCAAAAGAAGCTTAGTGCTGTCATATGATTCTTTCAAATCGCTTGCGTGAGCCAAAGGAACAGAGGGGAACTTATTTCCATTGTGGAACAGTACCGCTTTCAAACCTAATTTGGAAGAGTCAACGAACAAATGCCACTCATCTGTATTATATTCATGACCAAGCGTCTTCATAACAGAACAGACGTCATTACAAAATACAAGTGCTTCCCCAATGTATATATCGGGATCAGTAACCTTAATGCAAAAACATTCCTTTCGAATATCTTGGGATACCTAGATTTTATTCTTCAATACTCTTCGAAAGTATATTTAAGGAAATATTAAACTGTGAAAATACAAATCAATGCAAGAACATGGAAGTGTACAGTCATAGTAATGTCTTTCTATAGATCGAAACAAGGACTATACTTTTGTATGTGGCAGTAAGTATAGGCAAAGTGTTAAAATTGGAAACCTGGGCATGCGGAACCTTGATGCGTTGACAATTCGTATTTAATTAACGTGGTGTCTTACAATAAAATAAACGAAGGAAGAAGAACGTAGACAGAGTCTTTATTCCTGTAAATTTATTCAAATTTTATTACAATGGAAGTGTCAGGCCATCGCGGAGGTCTCAATCTCGAAGAAATTTATTATTTACTTAATAATGCACCCCTATAATATATTTACGATGTCACTTGAAGAGGAAGAAACTGTGCGTGGACACACCCTCCGCCCGTGATATATACAACCGTCTCCTCTTTTTTCCACGTCTTCCGTGATATTTTAAGGGCGAAAAACTGTTCCGAAAAGGCATCGCCTACCAGGAAGCGCCGTCGAAGCGGATCCCATTATTTATTCAAATATCCATCTTTACATACAGAGAGCCGTTAAAACACACGCTTACACATGACGCCACTCTCGCCATATACAAACAATAAAACCACTAGAGTGCTTTATTAAAATTAATAATCACGTAGATCATGCTCCTTTTGTTTTCACGACAAAAGAGTTACATAATGCATGCAACGGTTCTCTTCATTTCTTTATTCTCCTGCGGCAATACATTTTTTTCGGTGTTTTCAAGACTCTACACATTTTAGGGATATTAGAGTTAAACTTACTCTTTTTTATCCACATGTGCCGCTATTGTCGTGCGTTTTGACACCCTGTATTTAACTGCCCTAATTAGTAGAACTAAGCACCACCAATATTGTATATTATAACGGGCAGATTTTTGTTTTGTTTCAACATAAATTCATACATGAAATGGTCATGAATACGAAACGTAACGAAATTCCATTATGCTAATGTTATTAGGTCTGTTCTGGAAATAACCATAGGCGTGGCAGCTAGCGTGGCAGACAGTCTATTAATGTAGGTATCTGTTCGGGAAATAATGGAGACACAAAGTTTGCGGGTGACAAATTAAATATTTCGGAGACAAAAAAATGGTCAATTAAGATTTCTTAATGTCAGAGCCACTCGTCCTATGTAGCATAATTAAAAGTGATTGTACTTTGAACAGAGATTAGACATAGATTGAAATCAGCAACCAGAATCGAATACTACAGAACACAATGCTTCTAGACGACTGTTGACGTGTAGTTGTGAGGCGGGGATAGAAATAAATTCAGTACGTCAATTAGTTTGTTTTGCCGAAGAGTGTGCTACGTGAATACTGTAAAGGAAACCGCATAGGTGGATAAAATATACGCCTATTGTTGTCACGAACGGGTAGCCGTTTGATATTGCTATAGGGGATAAAAAGAAATTTTATAGCGTTTATTTGTCCGATACGTCGTACCATAAATCTTTCAAGGAACTGAAATTCAATTTCAACAAGTAAGGTTTCTGTTGGATTTTTTTTATTTTAATTTGAATGGTATCGAACTAATAAACATAAAAGTAATCCAATTTGCAACACCATCTACCGTTTTCTCTAACAAATTATAATAAGAAATGGATCATACATACAAGTCTCTACATTAGGATACAAACAACAACTATAGTTACCAGCAAAATTTTATTTTATTTCTTAAAAGATACTTTATTTATATTTATTTCCATTAAAACTACATTTTCCTTAGAGGGATGGCTTAATCTCAACGTCGCGCGATATTTACCCAAAAAACCTGAATACCTTTACGATGCCCGAACCCAATATCCTGCAAAAATAAATGTTTGGTCTAACCTAGTTAACCACACATATATTTGCAGCTTTCCCCATAAAACGAACATACTTCGGGATTTCAGCTTGCTACTGAATGGTGTAATACCTGCTACGCAAAACGAAGAAAATAAAGATGTTGATACTACTTCCTTCTAAAGGACACATGTGTATGCTTCTCATAATGCTGCACTTGCGAGAAAATGAGTTACTAAGTTTATGGCTTCCTAGCAAAAAGCTCCAGTAATATTTAAGAACTACAAACGAGTATGATAATAGCGTGGAAAACACTCAAACCCTCAAACAATTGTTCAAAGTACAAGGTCTTCAAATAGAACTCAAAGGCACGTAACCGTTTTTGAGTATGCAACAAATATTACAAATTTGTAATAGTTGGGGCCAAAATAACCATAATAATTTTCATATGTACATAAAATATAAAATTATTTTTTCTAATTTGGTACTAAAAGTTATAACAACGCTATTGAAACACCGAAAACGATCCATTTATAATCTATGAACGCGCTTCAATCAGACGTGTTGTGTGATCTCAGAGGTATATTTATATTTTTCTTAAATATTTTTTATATGCTTCACCTTTTTTACCATAATTTGGTAAAAAATAATCTGCCAATATCATTACCACGCCATTTGTACTTTGTATGTATGTAATCATTTTAGTGAAGAATGGTCATAGGTCTACCAACCTATTTTGACCTATGCAACTCACATTATTCTGGTCACGAGCGTTTGGGTTGACGAGACATGACGATCAGTAAACGGGTGAAATACGTGCCTGGACATGGTAGATATAACATGGCAAAATAATCTTTGCAATTAGTTTTCTTACGGTAAGGTTTTCCGATTGCGGGCCTTACTGCTGTGACAAAATTTGGGGCAACGCAGCTTCCTTAACAGGCCAACACCTATTCCACAAAAATTCACCGTTCTAGTAACCAATGTACGAGAAACTGGTGTACTGCGAACACTTCAAGGTCGAAAAGGTGGTCCTGCCTGATACCAACGAATTTTGCATGCCGAAGAAGAAGTCTTAAATCTTGTCGAAGAATATCCTTCTTGTACCGAGTCTCGAAAAATATCTCGCCATGTGAATGTACCAAGTCGAATTGTCTGGTAAACACTGCGCGAGAATCAATTGTATCCTTTCCATGTACAAAAAGTACTGGCTCTACAACTTGAAGATCATCTTTTACGTTTACAGTTTTGCCAATGGTGTCTACAAAAACATGTAGAAATTCCAAGCTTTTTTTCCTTTGTATTGGCGACTGATGAAGCAACGTTTACACGTAACGGCATAAATAACTGTCGTAGTATTCATATTTGGGCTGTGGAAAATCCACATGCTGTTTGTCGTAATCATTTCCAGCATAGATTTTCGATAAACGTTTGGGCCGGACTGGTCATTATTAGCCCATTTGTGTTGCCAAATCGTATGAATGGATAAGATTATCTCTTGTTTTTGTGAAATCATTTGATGGAACTACTGGAAGAAGTTCCTGTGAAAGTACGTCGACAAATATGGTTTCTTCACAATGACGCACCACCGCATTTTAATCGTTTAGTTCGCCAACATTTAGATAATGTGTTTGAAAATAAGTGGATTGGTCGAGGTGGTCCTATGCCATGGCCTCCTCGGTCACCCGACCTTAACCCCCTCGATTTCTACTTATGGGGCGTCATGAGGACCATGGTATACATCAACGAGATAGTTGATTTAGATGATCTTCGTAACCGCGTTGAGGCAGCTGCGGCGACAATTCGACGGATCAAGGTCTAGTAAATTATGCATGGACATGTCGAGCGAGATTTTGCGTTCAACAACACGGCGATAACTAGTGTGAAGTGGATTCCATGCAAAACATAAAAAATTGTTTAAATTAATAAGTTTAATAACCACTTAAAAATAAGAAAAATAAAAACTACATTTTTTTTAAACATTAACATTTCTCTTATTATGCAACTTTGTTATGATATTTTTACGTTAATGATCTTGTTTTAAGATATTTAATCACCTCTTGAAAATAAAATCACAATACCGTAACAACCTGTACATAATAAAAAGATATACTCCAACTCAAAAGCTATATTTGTTGCAGTATTTTAGTCGTTTTCATTTACTTTAAAAAAATACATTTTCTGTTAGGTTTATTACTTATATGCATGAGTATTGACCGCGTATCAGTGCATTCATTATCAACGTACATATCTGCAAAATGAAGGAATTGAAAAGAAACTTCAAATTAGTTATTTGAGCTTAGTATTCTTGGGAATCTTATTAAAGTTTTAGGGAATAAGCAACAAACAACTGTCTAAAACGGAATTGCAGAAGAATAAATAAATAAATTTAAAGTATTGTTGGGATCGAAACTATTCTTTGCAAAGCACCGCATAGATCGTTATGTATATGTATACCTCACATTTGGCAACTTAAAATACGGTACGCTGGACATTTTCTGTTTTTACTTTTTGGTCCATTCTGACTACAACACGAATATACGTATCCGGACTACGATGTTATATCGTATGTATGTATGTATATTGAAACTTCTCTTTCTTCTTTCACAGAAATATAAATCTCGAGCGGAAAGCTCGGTATAGGAAAAAGGGAAAAAGACAATAAAACAATTGTACATTGACCTTTTCTGTACGTGTTCCAAACATAATGTCGCTGTCAGTAATTCGACTACCCGCCTTCGTAGATTTACAACGAATGCTATCGATCTGTATCGGGGCACGACGGGCCGACACACATAAATCCAGCATAGGCCTGCCCCTGGCGGCCGAAAGAAGGTGGTTTTCCTTCGAAACTCTTTTATTGTTGTACCGGTAAATAATGGCGATGAGAGGCGGTGATAACCAGAAGTCGAGTACGGCTCATCTATCTTGTACTGTTGTGGCGTTACCAGAATTGGCGCTCTCTTGTCGACCCCTCTTTCGTCTAACGTTAAAAAATATCGGCAATTATTTCCACATCTTTAAGCGAAGATAATGGGTATGTCTGTCATATTTATGACCGTAATATTTGGCGAAATTAATGTGCGAATGCCATAAGAAATTAATACAACCACGCTGTAGTGTAAATGAGCTTTTGAGATATAGATCTGTGGCAATATCTTTAAAAGAACTATGCATTAATTAAGTTGTATAATGAATGTTAAAAGCTGTTGAGTCAACTCTACGTTGTTTTATCGGCGTGTCAAATAAGAAAGAAAAGAAAGGAAATATTTTCGCTTATTGGTCTTGTCGTATGACATATTCTTCCAGTAATATGTTTTGACAAGTAAACAATTTTTTGAAAAAATATTTTTACTCTTTGCAGAAAATTAAATAATTATAAATTATACTTTTATTAGTAGGAATTTGCATTCATATATTCTACTACAACTCTCTTGAAAAATATCTTGTTTTTTATACATTGAAGCGCTTGAAAACAATATCAGTTGACCATTATTTAAAAGCTCAAATAGTCGACTATAAAGTGAGATATATTTTTTTTGTTTTTCTTAGTGGGCGCAAATATATAGCTTATCTATCCTTGACGTTGGTTTGTGTGAAAATTCCATGCAATTAAACATTTATATTTTCGAAACAAATCAGTTTTAGTGCCAAAAATAAAGCACCCTCACTGGGATTATTTAAAAATTTAACCAATCATGTTTTTGTTATGAAACTAAACCAATTTGAATGATCAAATTTGGGATTAACATAAGCGGACTAATACTTTTATTCCACAAAAATTGGAAGTGAATATCATGTGATATTTTAATAACGTATCTTTTTTTTATAAATACTTAATACTTCCATGCTTTTCAGAGACAAAGAAAGAAGAATACGAACAGAAAATTTATTTTACTTGAAGTGAAAAAGCTGTTTACAAAGGGAAGCAAGTCGCTTAAGTTTATTATATATTGTACAACATATTATTTAATTAAAAGTATTTCTAACTCGCACTAGCCAAAGAAAATGTTCACCCATTTATGTTATTATACGGTGACAAATGGCTACATACATATTTTATACCACAATGTTACTTTTAGTACCACACGTTTCCTTAATTGTTAGCTACAGCCGTTGATTGAGCAGCAATTCTTTTATTTATTTCAATTAATATCTTTTAATAGTGGGGGCGTATAAGAAAAAATGTTTCAGATGATCGCTTTTCCTTCTGTACGACAAGATGTAGGTTTTTACTCGATAAACAAAGTTGGTTTATAGCATCGCCATTTTGTTTTCCCCTCTATGGAAAACTATTTTAATTTTAGACAAATCTTTTCTAAATGTAACGTTTTGAGATAGGTACCTGCCGTAAGATAAAAGATTCACAGTGTGTGCAAATATACATGTGTTATTAAACATATTTGCCATCCATATCAATTGTGGTTTGTTCGTATTGTATATCTTTCCACACCTATATTGGCTTTTGATACGCAATACAGATTTACTATTTATACACAAATTCGCACATGGATTTCAACATCTATACAAATATTAACAATTTCATATAGGTACGTCAAAAGCAAACTCGTAATCTTCTAACATAAGTGGAAATAAAATCTTCTTTATTGTTAGATATTTCACGTTTATTGCTAGTCAAATATTTGAACTTATGCGCACGTAAATTCTACAATGCGAGAAAGCGCCAGTATTGTAACTTGCCCTACATACAAAAACTTTATTATGCATACATCTATTGGCACGTATAGAAGGCTAAGGGATCGGATCGTGAAAGCCGTGGCAACTATCACAGCTTGTCGTGATGTTATAAGACTTGTCAGAGAAGCACGGATTATTCGTGCTCTTCATATTTAGCTTCTTCTGGTTACACGTAAATGCTATTTCATTAATACGCTAACTGATGTTTATCGCTGAACTTTCTTGCCTCTTTTTATTTTAGTGCAGTAGAAAACGACTTTACCTTGTAACTGTTATTCTCTTTCTTTTTTTCTGTGTAATAATCACGAACAAAATACATAAGCAATTAAAATTCTGCCAGGCCGAGTAACATTTTAAAACGTTTCCGCCGCACTAAATCCCATTCACTTGGATTATGAGAACCACCGGCAGACTTGTATAATGTTGACACGAGCAGCAAGCCTATCTGAATCCGGCTTTTTTACGTTCGTTTTAATCATCACGTTTCTTTCGCTGGAACACTTCCTCCGAACGAAATTATCACGTACGAAGTATTACCACACCGGTGCCGGCCTCGACTTAATACGGTCAATGGGCGTTGAAAATTCCGTCTGATATTTATGAATGCGGGCATATTATCGGATGATCTAATAAACACACTCACTTGGTCACACTTGATCCGGGCACTTGGCCCGCTCGTCCAGCACGCATCGTCGGTCACAAATGAATGCCTGAAAACTTCATTTCATCAAGTCACTGAATACACGATTGAACGCATGAATTGCTCAAGAATCGAAAAACTCGATCGGAGATGGATCAATTTGTAATATGTATCAACTAGTGATGTGATTGTTTGCCTAACAATCAAACTGCAAACCGCTACTGTTACATTTGGTTAGCAAATTAAAAAACCTGCTACGTTTGTAGCAGCTTTCTTTACATAACGATTTACATGAAACTGATACACTGCTTCATTTCCACAACTTTGCATTATAGTATCTTGGTGTCAGTCGTACTCACTGAATATCTACCTACACTTTGCATACTTTATCTTTTTACGGAAGTCAGTGTTTTGTCGTATTGGTGAAGACAATCAATTAATTTTCTAATAGTCTTTCTCAAGTACAGCCAAAGACCTAAATGGTTTGACCTCATGAATGTGGCAGACAAAGATAGTCGTACTACCGCATTGTTCAAACAGTGCACCGTGGTATTTAACTTGTGGTGTCTGTTGTCAAATGATAGTACTCTTGTGTATTTGGTTTATTATAAGTTATTTCTCGTCCGCCTTTTTCTGTATTTTGAAGGGAAAATTTTCCTTTTTAGAACACAGAGAGTACGACTGCAAGTTTTCAGTAAGTGATTTTGAATCAAGATAATGCATCACGCAGATCTTAATGTTTTTATTATTATTACAGGTAATGCCTGGCAAGCGGTTGGATTCTAAGGCACAGAGGCTTGTGTTAAATGTTCTGGGGTATTTAGGGAGAGAAAAAGACAAAGAGAGCCTTTATTACCTTTGAGTGCCGTTTACGAGGCAGATATTCTAATACACTCATAATTATATTTACGAAGTGTGTATTGTCTCAGAGACCAAGCAAGCCACTTGGTGTGAAGGACGACTATTGGGATCATGTTCTTAGTAATAAGTTCCCGCTAGGAGTATCACATGCAAAGCTGGGTACAGCATGTGAGGATAATCCCGGCACATGAAAATGTACCTTGCTATGACCATTGCTATCATCAAACGGAACGGTATGATGATCAATTTAAGCGGTAGATGATGCAAGTGGAACGCACCCAAAGTATTTTACCAAATGGAATATCGTGCAAACGGTAGCACATTTATAGGTTTTTCGGTGGTTTAAGGCATTTTCAGAAGGAAGAGGGTCGGTTGGAGATGAGACACGCAGCGGAAGGCCTTCAACTGCAAGAACCGATGGCAATGTCGACAAAATCCGAGATCTTGTGCGTTCAGATCGTCGGTTGACGGTCAGAATGCTCGGGGAACAGTTGAATTTGTCTCACACCACCGTTCATCAAGTTTTGACCAATGAGGTTCTCTAAAGACTCCGAAAAGGGGTTATGCGTCTGAGACCAAACATCATGAACGATTGGATTCTGCATCATGACAATGCGCGTTGTCACACAGCAATTTTCATAAACGGCTTTTTGGCCAGTAAAAATATTTCTGTGGCTCTTCAGCCTCCTTGTTCGCCTGACTTAAGTCCTTGTGACTTTTTCCTCTTCTCAAGATTGAAAGTTCATCTGAAGGGACATCATTTTGAGACACTCGAAAACATTCAAACGACTGTAACCAAGCAGCTAAAGGCGATTTCAATATTCTAGTTCTAGCACTGCTATGAGGAATGGAAGAATCGTTTCCAACGCTGTGTGACTTCCCAAACGAGTTATTTTGAGGGAGACAACGTTTAATTGTAGTTGTTCAATTGTAATTATGTAATTATATTCAAATAAAAATATTTAAAAAAATCTGTATCATTACTTAATTTACACACCTCGTATATTGTTCTCCAAACTGAAACTTCAAATTTTTTATTAAAGCAAATTCAAAATTATGGTGGAAGGTAAGAAGTTATCAATGCTACTAAGATTTTCTTCTCCGTATTTGCTTTCAATTCAGCTTTATAGTGAAAAAAGCGGAAATATACCATTTACGTTTTTAATGTTGATACGCACGTCTTATTTATTCATTTGCGTAACTTCATTCAATGAACTGAAGAAAAGTTTACTTTCGGGCAAAGTTTATTTTATTCTAAACGGTCTTATCACTACCTGCAGTAATAGCGGAAAATATCAAAAACAATAAGTCGGGTAAATTTAAAAGGATATATTTACGTACACGTTTCGGGATGAAGCACTAAACAACAGCAGTACACGTTAAGAATACCCTCGTTTAAAATCCGCTTAGAGGCAATTAGTGGCAGACGGCCGGTCCCTTTTATGATCACACACTGGTCGTTCCCGGGAGCTTTCATTATTCCAACCCATTGCTGTCATCCGCGAATAATAGACGTAGCGATGATGGCATGAATTAAAACTTTTGAACCGAGCTACTCATGGTTATTTCACGTAGGAAAATCCGTACAACGATAACGGTTAAATTTCTCTATGCACTCAGTTTCGAGTGAGGTTACTATGGCAACAGGTGAGGGCTTTTGTTTTTCAAAACCTTATTAATGACACTGTCACTTGATAGGACCCGTAGATTTAATACCAGGACGTAGGTTAAACGTGCGGTCCCATATTTTCAGTTCACTGAATCAAAGGCTAGTAGACAATACGTGAGAAATATGACACGTTTCACGTGACAAAACGGATTTAGGCCTTTATAATAGAGCGCACATTCACGTCGAGATACATTTAGAAGAGGAATGAAACAAATTTGTACGTGGCATAGCTACAAATACAAACATTTTGTCGTATAAAAGGGTAAGAAGCAAATTTAATGATATATTTACAGTTGTGTGCGTTATCACAATTCATAGGCAAATGAATTCAAGCAATACCTAATTTCTTGTAGTACTCAAATCTAAGCTATTCAAAACGAATCCTTGCAAGTTGTTTCACTTTAATCTCTATCACAAATTGAACTGTAGAAACACAGGTTTGCTAAGGTTAGTACTTTGAAAGTTAGATATGCACATATTTATATTGCGATCAATTATCTTTTCCAGTTTCTTTAGAGTTAATTGAGGATGGAGAGACTTTATTTACACCGTGATACGCAAATAAAAGCTATTGGAATGCTTGACAGTAGTTTAACTCAAAGAGCCGTTGCAGAAGCTCTTAACACGTCAAAAAGTGTCATCAATCGTCTGTGGTTGAGATATCAGCAAATCAATGATGTGCGTGAGCACCATACAGGACGCACAAGAGCAGCGATACCAATTCATGACAGAGACTTGAGACTTTGTGCATTGAGAAACCGCAGCATTACGGCGACAGAATTAGTGATTCGACTTTACGACACTCATGATGTGTCAATAAGTTGTTGTCTGCTTTTCGGCCATGTACAAGAAGAACGAGAGCGGGGAGACGTCCCGGGAATGCAGAACGATTAGCTACATCGCAAACAGTTCAGAGCTTCCAAGGAGGTAGGGTAATGGTATGGGGTGGAATATCTCGTTCTGTTGGATGCGTATTTAAACGCCATTGACTGTCCTTGAAAACGTTATGCTGCAAGAATTGATAAAAATCTTCAAATCATGCACGACATATGCGGACGCGCATCGCCGTGCGTGATTTGAAAATGCAGGTATTATTCGTACATTTCTTCAAAACCACGAAATTAATGTTTTGCCACGGCCAGCGTAATCACCTGATTTAAATCCCATAGAACGCGTATGGGATTTGCTGTAAACAAGCATACTGCGTCAAAATCTAGTCAACAATTGTATCAGTGTCTTGTTGAACAGTTGAATGCCATCGATCAACAAGAGCTAGACCACTTGGTTATGAGTATGCCAAACAGGTGCAGATAGGTAGTCTTTGGACACTCGTGGAGGTCCCACAGGGTAATGACATTGCACTCATTGTCACAGGTTGTTGATTGTATCAGTGTCTTGTTGAACAGTTGAATGCCATCGATCAACAAGAGCTAGACCACTTGGTTATGAGTATGCCAA
>JARFOC010000402.1:453462-498250 GCA_031763485.1 Osmoderma eremita | reverse complement strand
ACAGGTGCAGATAGATAGTCTTTGGACACTCGTGAAGGTCCCACAGGGTAATGACACTGCACTCATTGTCACAGGTTGTTGATTGTTATTGTTTTTTACATACATTTTTTTGTAAAACTACAATAAAATGTTTTAATTTTTAAGGTTAATAAATAGCTTTAAAATGTGGAACAGTTTGCGTTACTAGTGTTTTTCTATGAAATATTACAACCAAACTTTAATTTACTTACTACTTTAATTTTTAACGTTTTTACGCCAATTGCACAATTTTTATTCATGTCAATCATTTCTAAAAACAATATTTTTCTTATAATTATTTATACTCGTCTTAGGAACTCCTGTAACAAGTTTCTACAATCTAGTTTTGGGCAGAAGTCCAAAGAAATGGGTACTTTTTAGAAACTAATTTTTCAAGTGCCTTTATGAAATGTCATCAACATATACATATATTTGTTGACAGGGGCTACATCGGAGAACTGAACTGTCTTGCATATAATTCAATTACCTAATTTCGTTTTATTTCTATTCAATGGTAAATTTGCATACGGTCACTTTGCTTATTCCATTTGGTGTAGCAATTTCATCCACCTGATTCGATTAATCGTCTCTTTTACTATGGCCGCTGAGTCCTATTGTAGAGCGGATGCCATTCTAGAGTTCATCAAACAAGTCCAGGCCCGTGAGGTAACTTAGAATCTCGTTCAATGAGGTCAGTTAGGGAAGTAATTACCTTCCCAAGGATGAAGTACCTGATTAGGGTGGCCGCAGGACAGTGGCACATAACGTGCTCTACTGTTTCTTCGTCCTCCAGATACAGTCGGCATTCGGCTTCTTCCTATAACCCGATTCTGTGTAGGCGTTCTCTGAGTCTGCAGTGATCTGTAAACACAGGAGTAATTATTTTGACTCTTTTACGGTCAAGTTTTAGTAATTCTCCAGTTCTGACATGATTGGTTCAGATGCACTCTTTCGCATGTACCAATCCAGGAGAATTGCTCCAAAATTGGAGTACTTTCTGTTTTAACCAGAAACTAACTTTTTGTTTAGCTATCGGAGTTGATATGCCTTGCCGATTCTGGACACTGGAGGCACCCCGCGGCACCCTTTTTTGCAAGGGTGTCGGCTCTCTCATTGCCTTGAATGAGGGAGTGACCCTTGACCCAGATTAGCGTTAGTTTGTTAGACACTCCTATAGTATTTAAATGGTTTTGCAGATCCAGGTCAGTTTAGAGTGGCATTTGTGCGCCTCCAATGCTTTCAATACGGCCTGACTGTCACTGAAAATTTTTATTGATTTGTGGTTGAGGTGGTTGTTCAAAATCCCTCTTGCGCACTCTCAATGGCATAGATTTCAGCCTGAAAAGTTGTTGCATATGGTCACTCTCTCAGCATTTTCCGATCCGTAAAAGCAAAAGCCTTAAGAACGAGAACAAGAAAAGTATTACTGATATCGTTAAAATGGAATGAACCATACCGTATTCAATTTATTAGGCGCCCCGGCATTTAATCATTTAGGGCATCTATCTTTGCGGCGTTTAAAAGAGGTGCGGTATTTATTAGAGTGCGGCGTTTATTTCATTCGGCATTATTTTCTTGCGGCGTCTATCAGAATAAATACGGTAATAAATTTAAAAGAAAATTTAAAAAGTTCAGGAAATACTGCATATTTAAAAGAGAATATAATAATGTTGAGGTGTTCTGTAATTATTTTACAAATCAGTATTTAAACATCATTTAATTTTTATCTTTAATCTTTTCTTTTGCTTTTACGATTTGTTGATAATTTCCACGCAATTATTTATTGACACAATGGTGTTTATAGACCAACATTACCCATTGAAATATTCCGACAAATCATTAAATGCTAACAGAGTGAATCATGAAGAAATAAGCGTACATAAGGTGTTTTATCTAGGAAATGTTTTAGTCACTCACTCTCCCTTCGACATTAGTGTGACACATATTTTTAGGATAGCGAAAGGCGCGGTAAAGAAAACATTAACTAACACAAATTCATTGAATACTTCCTAATACTTCAAACAGATTACACTGCGCCTAATTTTTAAATATTTATAAAACGCATTCTTCCATTCGTCCGGAGATAAACACCGCTTAGATTAGTGTGAATGGAGTGAAGATGTTCTCGTCCGTCTGATGAATGCACCGAGTAATGTATACACGTTAACATAATGACACCGAGACAGATCGATGCAATGCAATGTAACTACGTTACATTGCAAATGTTCTGTCATATAAATAGCCTCTTATCTGTCCTTGCTATACACGAGTTTATGCTATCGATCTCGCGAAGACATAAATTTAAAATAACAATGAACTTGTATTGTCTTTCACTTTATATAACGGCATTAACTGGATATGATTGAATGTTTTGTATTCTGTAAGTTGCAAATGTCTAACTTGTAAGAGTTATGTTAACATTGTATTCGCTATTCAGTTTAATTTCAAGGTCTTTAAGATTCATTCATCTGTTGCATAGGTGCTTATTGTAATTTATGCAATGAAATGTTTGTTACTGGAACCGTCTTCTATTTGTAACTCTAATGATGTTGAAATTTGAGTCGTTGTACTTAAATTTGGGAAACATAAATTATACTACAAGAGGAGGCAATTAAATCAAATACTGGTTATAGGTTCAAGAAGTGATTCATTATGTAAATATCCACATTCCATATTTACTCAAGTACTAGTGTGCTAAGACTGTTCTGAGAGCAGTTCCAAAATAGAACTGGAATTAACCTACACAGTTCGGGTGCGCATCGATTAGTTTCCGTTCGCTTTTGGTATAATTAATTCCACAGTGGAAACATAAATCAATTTCCACGACATACCTGAATGAAACAAGCAGAATTGGTTGTGACATAACAAAGAAGCCTTACGTGTAACGCGCAGGTATAGCACAAGTCCTGGCAGGTATCTATTTCGATGATGGCGGTTTCTTAATGCGGTCCGCTTAGTATTGATTTCGCATAAACAAACTGAAACGTGTCTTTCATTCGAATAGCTCGCAATTTTGTTTCATATTATTACCAATCAATATTCATACTCAACCATAATTAAAAGCATATTCGGCGATTACTGGCTGCATAATCAATGTTAATTTATTCCTGCGGTTTGTAGTTTTTAACGTTGATCGTATCGGTGTATTAGCTATTGCGTAAAAACGCTTAATCATCTACAATTAATTAAATAATAACACAAAATATAAATTCTGATTATAACTTTCGATTACAGAGTTAAAATTATTGGTAAGCGATGGCGAATTTCGAGAAGGAATTATGGAAAGATTCTTATTATACCCTTATTTAGAAATTCAATACGAGTTTATCGGATAGCATTTGAATTAATTTAACGAAGAGCCCACTTAAGTGCTTTCCTGTGTTAACTTATGACGGATTCTTTAAACAGCGCAACTGCTAGAAACTAAAGTTATACGTCTCGATTAAATTTCATCATGTTTACGTTTATCTGAGTAATTTTTGTTTTTGTCGCGATAACTTTATTTCCCACTAATTGAAATTTTCCTGTCAATTACAATCTTGTTGACTTTCTCATTGATATATACCCACACCTATTTTAAATTGAAAAAAATGAGGTCGTCACTGATAGTAAAATTGACTTGTACCAGACTGCTTTAAAAGAAATCCTCTTACGATATCCAAATGTAGAAGGTCATTAATGCATACACATGCAAGTAGTATGTGTATACCCATCTAATAGCGCATGTAAAAATTTCATTGAATTTCATTTCTCCGTTAGTACTAGGGATGTCCGGTTATTGAGGTTACTGAGGCGCGACATACCGCTTACGTCGCTCCGATCAGGTTGAAACTTGCACGCCTTTTAGATGTGCATATGTACTGCATAGGTAGCTATTGTCATTGCCTTAGGTTCAGTACAACGTGTGCAGTGACAGCCGCGCAATGTCAGTTCCGATCGAAACATACTCCAAGTTCGAAGCACCAGCGGTGATGAAACACCTACCGAAATTCATAAAAAATACTGAAGACTTACGGAGAGGGCGTTATGAGTCGAGAAAACAAGTTGGTGTTTGGTGTAAACAGTTCAAAAGTCGACGCACAGCTCTGAACGATGATCTCGAAGGTGTGCGAAGAAAACAACAACGAAAACGGATGAGAATCAAGTGTCCGCGAGATGGATACCAAAGCTGTTGACCGACCAACACAAAATGCAACGAATGGCGGTGGCAATGGAGCTTTTAACGCGCTATCGTCAGGAAAACGGATTTCTAGAGTTTATGATTACAGCAGACGAAACGTGGGTACACCACCATACCCTCAATCAAGAAATTACCGTGGAAGCATCCGAGTCTGGAAAGTGAAGGCGACAATGAACAGCGATAATTATTGTCAAATTCTCGAAAAACTACGCAAAGCAGAAAAGAATAGTAAGGTTGACGAATGGAATCAGGTTGTTGCATGACAATGCAAGACCGCACACCTCAAATCAGACGATGGCCTGGCTTCAGAAAAACAATTGGGAAATTATTGTCCATCCGCACCATATTCCAGACCTGGCTCCTTCTGATTTTGGGCGGTTGAAAGCTCATTTGTTGAGTACAAGACGACGACGAAGGCCAAGAGGAAGTATTTTGCAAATTTGGATAGCACCTTTTACGAAGTGGGTTTACAGAAGCTTGTGCCTCGATGGAATAAGTGCCTTAATATTGGCAGCGATTATGTTGAAAAGTTGCTGACACTTCACGCTTTTACGTAGTGTATGTTTGTAAAAAAATGTATAAATAAGTACCCGGACATCCCTAATAATTATAATAGAAAAAAGAATTATAAAAAAAATCTATACAAAACGTACAAAAAATTTGTAAAACAAGTTTTTTTCGTAACTTTTTATATAGTTGAAGTCTTTTTTTCTTAACCCTATTCGTGCATCTCACATTAGGATAAAAAAAAATTAGCTTTATAAAAACTTAGAAAAAACACTTGTTTTACTCATTTTAATGCGTTTTACATAAAGCTTTCTTTTAATTTTTTATAAGTATTTTACCTTTCTTAGCGCAAGTTTTGTAATCTTATACGGTGAGCGTAAAAATAATTGAATAAAATTCCGATGTCTTTACCAACTTTATTTGCGAAAAATCCTCGGACAGTTCAATTTTTATATTTTGTAATTGCTTTTTTCATGCAAAAAAGTTCTTTCTCCTATCGTTGACGAAATAATCAGGTCATTATCAATTTGCTTAAATGGGATCTTCATATTTTGGCATCACTGATAAAAAGTCAATTCCTACCCCACAGTAGGGGCTTAGGGTAAGCTGTTTGAATACTATGGGACCTTAAGTTCCAAAACAACTATTGATGTAGAAGAAAGACAACTCACAAACTTATCATCTATTTATCAAAGTAGGTGTTCGAATTGCCATCCACTCAATTCTTGGCAAAAATAGAGACGGTTATAAAATTCTTGTAGTAGATTGTCTCTAGTGACCTGGCTAATTTCTCAACATTCCAAGTTATGCGTTTGGTCGATAAATTTGGTTAGCATTTGAGTGCTAATGCTGCGCACAAAGAAAAAATATAATAACACCTCGGCAAAACACCTTTGCTGAATGTTTGCAATACATTTCTGGCAAAGATATGAGTACAGAATTATGGGTAAAACTGCAGTTTGAGGCTCGCATTTCAAGGCGATGCAGTTAGTTGTTAGTTACGGAGGGCGCATCCAACGAAAATTTGAAACTTTTGTAACAAATAATTAATTTATGTAAGATACAGGTTAAGTTAATACTAAGCTTTTAAAAACTTTGAAATTGATTAGTCAAATATTAGTAAAATTTAAGCAACCATTTAACTTTAAAAGTTAAAACTTAGTTTTTGTTATGAATCTAAAGAAATATACTGAACATTAAGTATTTGAAATGATTAAACTATTTGAATTTGTAATAGTAAAACCTTATCTGATGCACCACCAAGGAAAACTTTTGTCATTATAAAATAATAAAAAATTACGCAAACTTAATATCACCTAGAATATCCACCTCAAACAACAAATCAACTATAAACATTTGGAATATGAACTTACAACGTCGTATTATATTATTGTTTTATTATATCAGCTATTGGCACAAAAATTATTCTGAAATTCAGCAAATGCATCTCTGGATTTTGATGTTGTGTTCGTATGAAGTAGGTTTGCATTATGGTATGTCGTTCAAGATCATAGATACCTAATTCTTAAGACGCGGACATACTCTTAAATAAGAATTGGAAACAAGGCCTCTTATATAATTTTTTCTAATTTATACAAACTACGCAAGCATTATGATTTCCAACTAAAGTCACCCTCAAAGCTTCCAAATCTTGTGAAAGTATATACTATAATATGTATATAAATCATGAAAAAATGACGTACAAAGTGATATATGTACTTGAAAAATGTGCTGATATATATCTTTCGGTTGTACTTTGCATCAGAAATATCTCTCTTCAGCGTCCAACAATAGTCTGCCAACATAGCAGGGCTGCATTTGCCTTGATATCATCAGCACTTTCATCGTCGTTTAGTGTCATGTTTTGTGGAGATTTAAGCACAGGTAATTCCGGACTGTGAGGTACTGATCTCAGTGCAGATGGAATATTAGTATATTTTACAGTATGTTTGGACTTAGAAGTCATACCACTTATATGTGTTAGACAAAAATAGCAATCAGTAATATGATCTGATAGTTCCCTCCAAATCATAGGAATAGCAAAAGGCATAGTGGTTTACCTTTTGCCCACGGTGCAAGAAGTCTGACACACGTAACACAGCAAATATGAAGAGTCCAGCTTTTGTCTTTATCACCTATTTTACAATTGAAATACGGCTCATAGCACTTTCTAAGGAGAGGTGTTTTTGATATTTGGTTGTCAAAATTTACTTAATTTGCATCTTCTTGAATACCTTGCCACCTATATGAAGCCGTATTGCATATGGAACATTAAGAAAAACACTACTTTGCTGACAATCATAAAAAGAAATTACTAAGTATCAATAACCAATGTAATTAGATTTTGCAACTATCTCCAAATAGGTTTTCGTTTAATACGGGAGACATTTTGCGACTAATATTCTTACATTTAGCGGTTCTTAAAGATGTAAAACAAAAGTAATTGAGACCAAGCTTGCTATGAGGTATACCTTTGGTTTTTATTTTTTTTTTGTTACTATTGTTGATTATCTAAAAGCTTTCAAAATTCCAACAATTCCAGTTTCACAACAAATTCGGTGTACCTATACATACATACGTAAGATATAACCTAGCGTGTTTAGTAATGGCATAACTACACGTGATATGCCTTATGCTTTATTATACGCTGCAGGAATCTAGCAACTCCAGCTTAAGGTATCAATTATTTTTATACACATACGTTCTAATTAACCTTTGTACAACCTACGAACCTGCGAGTATAAAATAAGTTTTCAGTTTCGCCTTAATAAATGGCCACAGACAGCGAAGTAATTAAATGGAAAATATAGATTTGGTGTTGCGTGATCGATTGAAAATAATCACGCAACCATCGGATATAAGGTACAAAGCCGAAGCTATTCCACAACCATATGGCGTTGAGATCAGATATCACTAAATCTTACTTAAACTATTAAAAGCGGTCATATAGTCTTAACACTAAGGCTATCTATTATTGTATCTAACGATAAGAAAAAAATTAATTGGCTAGAAGAATACATATACATATAATATTGCGTATAATTACATGAAAAATTACCTCAATAAATCTTCGTTGTCGATATATTAGTTATTATTTTTATTATAGTTTTTAATTGGCCATGAAACCCATAATGCGGCCTTAAAATATTGTAGGGGGACCACCTTATGTAACATTGCCAGAAAGAAAATACACCTAATACATCATTAAAGTATGCTTGTTAATATAATGGCCTGATATTTATCGAAAACTACGACAGAAATAATTTATTAGTAATATATTGGTTAAAAGGTGGTACCATATAAGGTCCTACAGTTCATTAATACTTATTTCTATATGTATATTACAAAAAGTATTGTTGCGGAACCAAATGAAACTACAGATACATGATGTCAATTTCAAAGTAGAAATCTTTGGAAGTCGTTTGTTATATTTTCTGTACACGGTAGAACCTAGAAATGACTTACTACTAACAAATTCTTAAGGTCTCATATATATATATACTTCAAATGTACTAATTGGAAATTTCTGTAAGTATAAATAAATAAATAACAGTAAATACGGGATAACATAACCAAAAATGTTTTCTTCCCGATTTCCTGCAAAACCTTGTCTCAGCAACGTCTTTTTTGTTAAGATACAGCAGTGGTCGGTCACCATAGCAACACTCCATTTGCCTTTATACTGTTTTCCCATTTGCGAAATATCTTGGTCAAACCGTTCATCATGCTCGTCACTAATGGTGCCAAGATTATCCGGCAAGAAGTCCAAATAATCGTTCAAGAAATACAGTGTCAGTGATATGCCACATCCCAGTCAGTGATATGATCTCAATAGTTGATATATAATTTCGCGATTGTTCTCTGCTTTATCATTACCTAAAAAGTTCTTGAAGGCAATTTAAAAGGCAGACATTATATATTTTCAACTTTCTTTACTCAGCAGTTCAACGAAGTTGACATCATCAATTAACTCTTTAATTTGTGGTCCTACAAATATTCCTTCCTTAATTTCGCTGATCTTGGGGAATTTCTACTGTAAATACACGAATCTATTTGACGAGTCCCAATTTTATATGTATTGGAGGGAGATACGTTTTTTCTGATTAACCGCCGGGGCGCTTATTAGAATAAATACGGCATACACATCAACACTACACAAATTTTCATTAATTAAGTATGGCGTTGAAAAATAATGTTTCGTATTTAATTCATTCTATAGGGACTTCAGATCATAACTACAGACTTGGGAACAACAAGCGGTTTAAAAACAAAAGTCTGGTAATAACGTTCATTCCGTTACTCATGAACGCGTTACGTGAACTGGTAGAACATCGGTTGAAGCATTTACGACAATAAATAAACAATACATACTTTAATTATCTATCTAATATCAAGAAAATTAGCTAGCGCATCAAAACAAGAATGGGAAACTTCTATAACTGGCAAGGTAAATGAAATATCAACGTTAGACGAATTTACTTTTGACATGTTGGCTTCGTTCCTTGATGATCTTTTCTCCTCCAGTATTTTACAAATTGCTTTGTTTCATGTCTGTTACGATCTTCCTTCTTTCTTTCTTGTTTCCGTTCTTGCTTGCTATATCCGGCTGACCTTCTTTGAGTTATACCTTCTTTTAATTTGACCTCATCAATCCAGCCATCTGTTCTTAATACAACCTGAAACTGATTCTGTACCTAATTCTTCTCTTATTTCTTGATTTCTGTTTTAGTCTCTTCTAGTAACTCCATTCATTTGTCATAGAAACTGCATTCCCGCTGTTTGAAAGTATTATTAGTCAATTGAGCACAATATTGACTAGCAGTGCATTCCAGATATAAATATCGAGTAATAGTTATTTAATATACATTATGATAATACACGCTTTATCTGTAAAGTTTGAGAGATAACCTTAGACCTCTCTACGCTCCCAAAATACTGTCTGACTGTACCAATGCAGTATTAAAGACGCATACGTACTTTCCAGAAACTGTATAGACCAAGACCCTTTCTTCAGAGTAACCGTTAAAGTCCTTGATAAATTGCGTTGAATGTCACACAAAATTGATGATTGTTTCAATGTTAAAACTCGAAGACATTAATGGAAGTCATCAGCTTCATATTAGGCGTATGTAGCTGTCTAGGATTATTTTCAGTATTTCGAGCAGAAGGTTGGTTGCCTAGAAGAAAGAAATTTGTTGCCATGCCTGACATTTAACACAATGTGATAAGAAATCCATATTTTTTCTCGAAAAGGGATGTAACTTTTTGTTTCAAATCTTTCTCAAAAAAGTATGCATATATGTATACAGGAACAAGATCTATTTTGAAATTTATGTAGTCAACTACTTTGACGTTGGCTTCTAAACTAATTCATGTAATTTTATTACCATTATAATTTGTTATAAGGAACGAATAGGCTGAAGAAGCTTTTTCTTGTTGCACAAAACGTGTTATGATTTCCTAGAAATTCGAAAACTGTGATGCTAATCATTTAGAACATAATTTATGTTTATTTTAGTAAGTACACCCAACACCGTGTATTGGTATATGTTAGTCGCAGTTTATTTTATCTTCTAATTTAAACTTAAGGTCTGTAATATATCATGAACGGTGCGTAAGATCACAGAAACTAACTAATTCAGTTAGAGTTACATGCTACGGCATAACTCTGTCGCGTGATCTACTTTATTATAACGTCGCGGACTGACACTTTAAATTACATTCGTGAAATAGGTATACGAATGCGGCCACACCAGAACTAAAATACCTCAACATCAGAGAACAAGAAAACAGTTTTATGAATAATCAAGGCGCGATGTTCTCAGAAGTCTACCGCAAATTAGACGGAGAACTTTAGCCGCTATGCATTTTGAAATAAATGACGTGGAACTAATTGTTGCAAACCGAAAAGAAGAGGTTTCGAAAAAGGGACTAACTTCGGGCTTTAATGTTTGGTAATTATAAAATTGGTGCGGTATATTTCAAAAGGTAATAGATTCAATTTTATGAACGATCTCGCTCTGTATAATATTTATAAGTTTAGTCCATAGATCACATTATAAAAAGTAATTGGTGTACAATGGAGACAGCAGTAAATAACAGCTTGATTACGATACCTCGTTAACAGTTTCGAACTGGAATTCATTAAATCCAATTAAAATTCGTTCAACGACTATGTCGTTAGTGAAAAAGGGCTGCGAACGCATTTTACCAACAGGAAGAGTAACCAAAAAAAAAATAAATGGACAAATTTAACAGGCAATTGCCATTAAATAGGGAATCGATTTAATTCAAATCGTGTTGAGTAGCACATTTCATTAAATTTTATTCCCTGGTAAACCGGGAAACAACATAACGGCGCTTTCCGAATGATTCTTTCACACAAATATCGTCGTATCCGTGAAAAAAATGCATCCAAGAATAAAACGTGCTCTGCCAGGGGAATTGGTATGCTTCCATTTTTTTTTGTGAAAGGGTGGCGTGTGTCTAAATATTTATATTTCGTCGGTAACGAATTTGAAATCCAATATTTTTAACTGTTGATAAGCGGCCCTTTTTCGGTGCGAGCAAAAAATTACATACACCCCTGTCAAAGCTAAGCCTCGAGCTTTCCACAGACTGTAAACATAATCCCATATTCGGCGTATTGAAATATCGAATGGACAATATGTACCGCTTAAAATCAATACCTTTCATTATGTCGTAACTTTGACACCTAGAATATGTAATTATATCAATTTACTATGTACATAATTAATATAACTTAAGTTTGTTTTACACTTTTTTCATTCGATTGAATAATAATAGTTTTAACATGATGCCTACATATTGATTTGAGGATTGCAAGTAATTATTAAGAAATAGGCGCCGAACTGATGGAAGTTCATAAACTTAGATGTGTTATTTTCTGTAATTGGGGCAAATGATTAGTTCCCCCACTGGCAGGATATGTTTTGCGAAATGTTAGTCGATGTTAGGTGCACTGAAAAACCCAATTGATTGAAATAGCATAATTATAATTATGGTAATTTTAAATACGGACGAACAAACATCATGTTTGTAATAAATATATAGTTGCAATAACAAAGCAAATAGTTACTCAAAGGAAATTTCCTTCAACAAAATAAATTTACTTAACTTGAACATATCGGTGTATAACTCATTTAACCAGATCCATACGTTAGGCACTCAGCTGCGAATTTAATCTTATATTAGCATTACGTGGTTTATATAAAGCAAGAACTTATAATCTTCCTATGGGGTAAGTCTATTTATATATTTTACGATGATAAACGTTATATATTAATAACAAAAATGCAAGGAAGGAGGCATGTTCAAATATTCCAAAAACAGATTCACGTGCCATCATCTGTTATCCGAAAAAGTTTGTAAAATTAAGAAAGATTGTTATCAGTGTTAATAAGCAATCTCAAGCGAAGTGTTTATAATGTTTTTGCAAGTAAATTTCAATCGAAAGTTCCACTTGAAGAAAAATGACTTAAGTCTTAATATGCATGTACGTAAATAAATAAATTTTGTCAAGAATAGGTATTTTCCGGTTTAAAGTTAACAAAATCTATATTTTACCCTGCTAACATAGTTAAACTTTCAGCCTAACTTTTGCTGTACTTTCTATTCAATTTTACAACAAATATTTATCGTGTTGCTTAACAGAGAAGATCCAGCTACAATACATCTATATAAATATACTATCTCATAAATAGTACATAAATATGCTATAAGTGTGCTAAATTAAATAACTATACTACACTAAATTATACAAACGAAAGTATATCATCTTTCTTTACGGGAAGCAACGCTACTATTACAATTATTAAGAATAAGTTTTAAGAAAAGTTTATATCAGTGGTATGGTGAGGTACAAAGTTATATACAGAGTGAATTATTGCTAGCTGGGGATAAGCTCAGTAAAGGGGAAAAGAAACAGCTAGATATTTCAGATTGTGAGAACAAAATGCGCATTACTATGTTGTGCTGATGCTGGCGAATGTATGGCTTGTTTCATCTTTGTCTCATACATAGATACATGGGAGAAATGCATTTCTTGTCTGACACATGCGTCGACACAAGCTCCCTATGCGCAGTACGACTGCGTGCACTCGGTATATGGCCGTATGCTAATTCATCACCAAAGAACCCTTAGCAAAATTTGTAGGTATTTTCAATAGGCTCACTCATCACCGGCATCAAGTACCGATCAGTGAAATAATTATTAGAGATAGGCCAACTCATAACTGAGGCTAATTCACTCTCCAGGATATCAACAATTCATAATAATAATTCCTAAAAATTTACCCGCACGCTTTGCATGAAATTCTACTCGGAAAGGTAAATAAGTGAAAATTGATGGGACAATTTTATTGAAAATTAAAGTATACACAATAAAAATTACATTATAATGGTGTTACTTTAATGGTCGTTCTAAGATTCATTATTCATCAAGACACTGCAATTTAGTTAACATCTTGTACATACTCTTTCTATGAAAACGTCTGCCAAGCCTGGCCCTCTCTTTCTGCAGTTAAAAATGTGCATGTATTTACTACATACGTATATTGAAAATTATATTTCCTACTAACAACTCCATATACCTAATATTGCCAATACGCATTTGTTTATTATGCAATACTTTAACAAAGTTTAATTCAATCTGATAACTTTAGAATTGAATATGATTTTTATCTTTAGAATCAATTGATCCATCAATGAGGAAGTAAAAGAAGTAATAAAAATCATAAAGCATAATAAAAAACCGGGAGAAAGTAATATAACATCAGAAATGTTAAAAATAGATGGGGAAAAATTACAGGAGAAACTTACTGAAGTGATAAAACTTATATGGAAGAAGGAGCAAATGCTGGCTGAATGGCTAAATGCGCTAATATTTCGGATACATAAAAAAGGAAAATTACAGAGGCATTGCACTGTTGGACACCTGTTATAAAGTACTGGGTCATTTAATAAGGAGAAGATAAATGCGTACACCGAGAATAGTCTAGGGGAGTATAAAGCAGGCTTTAGAAGTAATAGGACTACGACAGATCTAATATTCACACTAAAAGAAATTCAAACTACTACTTATGAGTACAAAACTGAACTGCATACATTGTATATAGACTTCAAACAGGCGTATGACAGAATATAAAACAGCGAAATGTATAAAGCAATGCTACAACTAAAGATCCCAAGAAAATTAATAAGGTTGGTGAAAATGACTCTGGACAATACAAAGGATAAAATATCATGGAATGAACGCAAATCATGAGAATTTGAAGTAGGAAGAGGGTTAAGATAAAGGGATCCTCTATCAACGTCACTTTTCAAGCTGACATTAGAAATAATAATAAGGAATAGCGAAATAAAGACCACGGGAACCATATTTAATAATGAATACCAGGTTATGGCATTCGCAGGTGACCTAACAACAATCACAAAATCAAAAAATTAACTAAGGAAAATTTCAAGGAGACTGGAACAGGTGGCAAGGAAATTTGATCTGAAAATAACTCAAAATAAAACGAAATATATGGTGATGGGAAAAACAGAAAAAACCCTCGGGAGGAGAAGATAACCTGGTGGTGGGCGCAAACAACGGCAAAAAATATGTTTTAGAGAGAGTAAGTAAATTTGTCTACTTAGGAGTTAATGTTGAAGATAATGGTCGTGAAGAACAGGAAATCCAGGCAAGAATTGCAAAAGGCAACCAGAAATACGGAAGCCTGAAGGGTCTCATGAAATCGAAATATGTGTCAAAGAAAACAAAAGAGCGAATCTATAAAACAGTGATAAGAGCTGCCGCCATATATGCCTGTGGGACGTGGGTCCTTAGTAAGATGGAAGAGAAGCAGGTAAAAAGATGAGGGAGAAAAATGCTGAGTGTTGTATATGGAGGAGTAAGAACCGAGGAGGGATGGGGAAGACGCACAAATCTAGTAGTAGAAGATGCATATGAAACCTCCAATTTGGCGTTTGCCAAAGCCCAAAGGGTAAGATGGCTGGGTCATCTAGGAAGACTAAGCAGAGATAGGTTGCTAATATTAGACCTTACCAGAAAGCCAATAGAGAAAAGGAGAAACGGAAGACCAAGAATGAGATGGATGAATAAAGTGGATGAAGATCTAAAAAAAATGAAAATAGGAAATTGGAAGGAGATGGTAAGGAACAGACGGTAATAGAGAAATATAGTTTCTATTGCACTTCTAGAGTGTTCCTAATATTAGCATCTCATTAGCCCTAGACCTTCACGGCCTGTAGAGCAAATTATTATATCATTTAGTGCAATAGTAGGGGAAGGTATTGGCAGTTAGTCGTGCTATCTGGGCTAGTGATGAGTTGACCTATCTCTAGTTCTAAAACTACCTGTAACTTTCGATGATGAGTTGGCCGGTTTATTTTATTGGGGATTAGTTCTGGCGATGAGTTGTAATATATACCTATATATTCCACTGTATATCAGGGAATACAAAAGTAGATTAGTTCTCGCTATACAGCAATAGAAGGTATTACCATTTTTAATACAAGATATTGTAAAATATCGAAGTGCCGTACATGTTCTTATTTTACCTTTTTATTTTTAATACCAAATTGTGACATAAAATAATAGATATGATGACTTGAAATAGTACAATTAAGCTGGTAAAAGTATTTTCTGACTTAGTACTACCAAATTATTCATTACACAAATCATTCATAAATCTTTCAATATTTCAGTACAATAAACCACTAACAAACTGATTTTCCACATCAGAATATATTTACCATCTTACTTTAATGATAATAGATTATTTGAAATATACTTCTCCCTAGTCGATATGAGGGAACCTCAATGGCACATTTCTATCTTTCCTAAAAGTGAAAAGCTATTTTATGGTATACACAGGAAGCTAGTTATAATAATTGAATATTACAAGGAAATTGAATCTCTTATTCAATTGCTTTTCCTAAGTGGCGATTCCCACAAATTGTGTCAATTATATACCCATCATTATTTCCTTCGTAATGCTCCGTTAGACCAATTGACGGTTAGCGGCATTTGTGGCATTCTTGCATAAATTAACTTGTATATTTTATTATAAAATTGCAGTCTCTGAATGCAATAATTCTTTTTCAATTTTCGTACAGTATTCACATACGCGAATATTTATAATATTTTAATTAAATACTCAAACAATACTAGCAAACTGTTAAGACAGAAGAAGTGGATGTAAAGTACCTACGTATTTTATACTTCTTAGCACCAAGTGATAAAAAATCGTCTATGAAGGTGGTCTCAATATTTCCTCCTACAATTATCCTCACGCTAGGCTATTAAAGTCGCCATCGCTAACGTATGTGTGACAAGTTTTAACACCTAAAAAGTATCAAATTAACCACAATTAGGAGGCATCAAGGAAATCCAATTCGGTGCTTTCTCCCTTTTAACGCTGATGAAAACTCGGAGGCAACCATTGGGAAGGCTCTCATTAACGGCGTTGAATGACTCCATGAGTCAACCCATCACTTACTATCATCAATATTCACCACTTAACGATAAAATTAATGATTTCAGTAGTATATTACTATTGGGGACCTAGGCTGAATTAAAATTATCGCCATCGTTCTACGACTATTTACGACGCGTCGTAAAAATATTGTTTCCTCCTTTTCGTCTCCTGTTATTGCTTTCTTTTCCACTATTTTTTGAGTCTGGAAGACGTACTCGTACACTCGTAAAAACGTCACGATTATTTAAACGGCTGATAGCTTTAAGGATGTTTGTGTAAAACGAGAAAGACTATAGCGGTTTAAATAATGACTTCTCTGTAACTCGATAGGAATAACCCTCGTTGTGAAACAGGGGACGTGGAGGCTAAAGAATTTTTACGTTACAAAATTAAGACTAATGTACGAATAAATGTAACGTGATACAGGCTGCATAAACATCCTTAGTAAACTGCACACTTGTACTTATTTATAGCCCACAACACATTTCTCTAATAACAAATTTCTCATATTGTACGAAGGAGCTAAGTGGGTATTACAGTATTTTCTGTCGATATGTAATTTAATTTATCAGCTGTTGCATGTGTATGTATGTTGAGATATGCTCATAAACATATATGTAATAATATAGTGTTGCATTATTCATATTGGCATGGAACACACAAAAGCGGTACCACCACTAGGGGGACGGACATATGTTACAATTACAGTAATAACAGTCCTTCCACGATAGCGGCTTGTTTATACGTATTTTAAATTTTGTTAAGATGCCAAGAAATTTTGGATTCGTATGAACTGGTATTCCGATGTTGTGTCCTCTTTGTTATGGAAATAACTGCACCGTTAGGATTGTTTTGTGTAGTTTCGTGCGGCTGAAGGATAAAGTATGTAGTTTATTAACTTACTTTCAAACGGATAATGTTTCTTTTTACTTATATTGCGGTAATATCATTGAAACAGATTCATTGCCTTCAATTGAGCTAACAGGCAGTAGCTATATAAAGGTTTAAGTTGGTATACAAATTTATAAAGATAATTATAAACTTTCTGTTTGATATATCCAGCAAAATAATAAAAGTATTTTAGAAGGTTCGGGGAAAAATAAGTTTTAGTGTCTTTAGCAGTACTTACTTTTTTTAACATTTTCTACTTAATAAAAGAATACATCAACAAAGATAGTAATTATTATTAAGATTTGTTGAATAAATATTGACACATCTTCCTAATTTAACTGCTAATGGTATTCAGTATCATTTCCATTCGTTTTATACCAATCAAGATGTGCATTTGCTTTCCACTATTAGCCGTAAAGATTACAAAGACTGTGGAAGGGTTAGTGAACCTAATTTATCGGCGCACTCTGCACCTAACAAGAAATTGATTAGCTCGGGACGCGGGTTTCTATATGGATTCGCTTTACCAACCGAAACAAGTGTCCGAATTACTGGTGATGTGAGGAGTGATATTATGTTTATTCCACTACTACACTAAATTTCATAATTTTTATAATTCAGTTTCACCTCCCTCTTTCTTTCTTCAATGACTTTACAGCCCATACCGGTTTCTGGTCCACAAACTTTGCTTCAGCTCAATAATTCTAAATCTCTAAGCAAATACACAAAGGTTAGAATTTCAACTTCCATATTTTTCTACTGCTTGGATTAATAATTGGGCATTTCGCCCATGTGATTGGCTAGGGCTGTTGGAGAAAGGCGGGAATTATTGTTATCTTTGTCACAATGTCAATCTATATATAAACGATATGACCACTAGCCCTAGCACCCAGTTGGCTCTATACGCGGACGATACTTTGGTCTCTTGTCGCTCTCGTGCTGCTTGGTTGGCAGCCAGTAAGCTTCAGGAAGCGGCTGAAAGACTGGAGGAATGGTTCGGAAAGTGGAGAATCGAGATCAATCCTAACAAAAGCGTCGCTATCCTATTTAATAGGAATCGCAATAGGGAGAATCCGCCTAATGTCAGGCTGTTCGATATTGATATTCCTTGGAACCTGAAGACCAAATACCTTGGTGTCACCTTGGATTCCAAGTTAATTTGGAGGGATCATGTCAACTATGTCGCTCAACGATCGAGCACAACATTATGTCAACTATTTCTCATTCTAAATAGGCAAAGTAAATTAAACTTAAATATGAAGTTGCTACTTTTCAAAGTGGCCGTAAGACCTAGACTCACGTATGCTGCCCCAATTTGGGGGCATGCTGCAAAGACACACCTCCAGAAAATTCAAAGGGAACAAAATAAATTTCTTAGAATGATTATTAACGCTCCCTGATGTGTCAGGAATTTGATTATCCATAGGGACCTAAAAATCCCCTCAATTTTATTATACATTAAAGAACTTGTCAGGAAATATTTTGCAACAGTTCCACACCACGAAAACCCAACAGTTGCCACATTAGATATTCTAAACAGGGAAGGGAAACACTGAAAACCTCCCTACATTTTATCCGAGGAATCTGGAAACTAAATTCATTATCCGAAAAGCAGTGATTGAGCCACAAATATTCGATAAGAAACAGAACCAATTCAATATGGGAAGAGTATAGAGCTAGGTTCCACTCTGTTTGCCACGAATTCAAGAAGAAGAAGGACATTGAATATCTCACTTATCTACCTGTCTTAAATGATGAATACGTATGTCATTTATCAAGAATTACTTAAATCGAGTATTTCACTTGACTTTATTCTAAACTCAGGGTAGCCTAAGTAAATCAAGATTGATTTTAAAGGTTAACTAAGCATACAGAACGACCCTTCTTAAAAAATATATTTGTGCAGAAAATATCTGATATTGTTATTTATGTGACAACAATTTCTTTCTCATTTACATTTTGTTGTTCCCAACTACCAAATAAAAATTTTTGCAAAAAATCCCCCAAAATAAAACCGAAATAATAATACCAACACAAATTCATCCTAAATCTGTATTTCAAATGGCGAAAAATTACCAGCGTCTTATGATTCAATACTTAGAGATGACAAGGTATTTGATAAGTTAATTTAAAGTATGCAGTTAGGTGTTTAAGAAATGTTACGATCGAAACCTATTGTTACTAACTACTAACTAAGGGATAACCACAACATAAGAGCTATACATATACCTCACAATGAATTATAGTAAAATTTTATCCTCCGGAATTTAATAAGTGTAAGAATGATATGACAAAAGATGTGGTAGATTGTTCAGTACGACTATGGAAGTAATTTTAAAAAAATTGATCTATTTATTTTCATCATTGCCGTTTCCTTTGCAAGCTATTGCTCGGTTTTCTTTGCGAATGAATAACATTTAAATAAATTTGTAAAACACATTATTGCTACCAATTTCTCATTGAGTATTTATTTTGGAAAATGTAACTTGATGTAATTTCATGTTAACTTAGGATACTCACCGAGCAGCCATAATGGAATGATGTCAAATTATGCAAGTATGTTCAAAGCAGATACATTGCGGACATTGAACATAAACCACTCGATCGATACGATGGACATTAGCGATGCTGCATAAAGATCAGAGGCATACAAACATAGTGCAGCTGTGTGGGATGGTGATAGCAGTATCACTAAGTACTAGCTCGCCGGCTTTTGTATCCGGTGTATTAATAAAGGAAATAGGAGATCAAAGTACGCACATAATTAGTGTAACTCAAACGCAGGCACTACCGAGTTTGAAGGAGACGTGAGAGATATTAAATTAGTTTTACATAATTTCTATTCTACTAGGTACAAGAGCGGCATTAGTCTTGACTCACTGAATGTGATATTTGGGAATACTCTACACGTAATCTTTCGATGGCATGCTACATTTTTTGTCCGTCAGTTCCGTTCGATCTTATATAAACAAACGTTTTTCCATATTCCTAGCGACTAAGGTGATGTGTTTTTTAACCACTTAAGACACGATTTTTATTCCATTTTATAGGAAAAAAATCAATTTAATTGCTCTTCGAGATAAATAATTTAGAAGAGAAAAAGTGTTCAAAAGCTTTATAAACTTAAATCATAACAGAAAAACTGCAAAATCCACATCTGATGTCATTAAAAATTACTTTTGTATATGTTTCGAAAGAGAAAACTTCACAAAGTCCAACATTACAAACTTTCTTTTCTTATTTTTTTTTGTTGTTAGCGTTTCTGTTTAAATAACAAACTGCACATTTCGACAAGGAACGGTTTTTGTAGCTGCTGCAGGGATAAATTCTGGAAAATGTCTCTAAGTCAATTTCAGAGGTCCTGGCAATTTTGGTCGTCCGGGTTTCTTGGTGAATGATAGTTGGGAATAAGTTGTTCAATTAACTCCATTCTGTAATTTAAATTGTTTTTCACACCACCATTCTTACTATATAAAATAAACGAATTATGAAACAAAGACTTCGTTCTATCATAAAATTAACAAATATCCAAACATAAGTATACAAAATTTATTTGTTTTATTTTTTTATTTAATGTACCTAATCCATAAGAATGAGCCTTATGTTTATTATTTCTTGGTACATATGATTTATGATTAATATAATGTTAACATTGATAAAATATTTCTTATATTGATGCATATCGTTAAATAGTTAGACGTGACATATAGCCATTAGGAGCGCAGATAAGGCTTTGTTTATCTTAAAATCGAACGAAACAGACGAGCAAAAAATCGAATCAATATAAGTATATCCCATCTAGAATATTTCCAGAATTCACGAATTCCCTCTGTTTTAGCGAGTGAAGACTAATGTCGCTTATGTACAATGAGCGGCATTAGTCTTGACTCTCTGAATCAGACAGAATTCGCGAATCCCGGAAATATTCTACACGTCATCTTTCGATGGCACACACTTATATGCGTACCTACGCCCTTCACGACTGAAATGTGGTGATGTGTTTTACAAGAAACATGTAGATCGTTTGTATTTGTTTGTTACGTATATTTTAATAGCGCGCCACTCATAACGGCTGTTTGTTTGAATAGTTCGATTGTGCTCCTTCCAGAAGGCTTGCTTTTTTTACTACCATAGCAACCTTTTGTCCGTTTTTTGTAACACACAAGTTAAGAGTCGTTCGTCAAAGCAACACATTTTTATATTTAAGTTTAATTTCTTACTCTTTCAATATTATAATGTGAATTATTATCGTTTCAGTTTTTCTTAGTATTTTTTGTTAATAATATTTTTTCTGTAGAATAAGTGCTGTTTACTTGTACGAATGAATACAAGTGATATGCGTAAATATGGCCTTTTATTTAATTCCTACTAGAAAAACTAGAAAAAGTAAAACTATGTCAACATTAACATCGTAAACAATCTATATGTTTTCTTACCCTCAGTCCCTAGGAGCGTATTAAGATCAAACAGAACACAGGGATAAGAAATCTATTGCAAATCCGTCTCTTGCACTGAGTCAAGACTAATGTCGCTGATAGTGCATAACAATACCATCCTACAGATAAAAATTTGCAACTTCCGAAATGCGTGTTACTTGAAATTGGCGTCAAATACATTCATATTCTTTTACCTAGACAGTTTATGTACATATTACTAGGGTAAGGAATTGTGCAGCCTTGAAAGCTATTTACAAAACTATTTAGTCATATAATTTCCCTAATAAATCTTCATAGATATCAGGCATGTCACTTCTTTATAACTAGGGAGGCGTGACATAAAAAAGCGACGTTAACAAACGAGCCTTTAAGTATACGTGCAAGCAATGAACTTATAAATAGGAAACATTCACCTGTGCATATTTGTCATTTCGTTTATAATTCTACCAGCATCGAACGGCACATATGCCTATGCCCATGTACGAAAGCTCATAAGAAATTCATTCCTACACGACTATCATAGCTAGAAACGCTCAAACACTCCAACAGATGTATTTATAATTAGAACAGATAAGACTTATCGTATCCTGGCGTGCAGTGTTTGCTGGAGGAGAATGAACCGCATAAGGTAGTAAATCGAGGCGTGTAGTTATTTATTTTACCTAAGTTATGGTCGTAATTTTAAGGTTTACGTTGCGCCCTGTTAATAATAAATAGGGCAAAAACTAAGCACTCTCGTGGTGATAAAATAAACTAAACAAATGGGCCTTCTTTCCCTTCGTTTTTTCTTTTTAAATGTGATGCAATACATAGGAACCAGATATTTAAGAATGTAAACAGACGAGCGGACGTAGTCTAAACAAACCTATCCACCCTTACCTCCTTACCTGGAAGTGGATAGCCTAAGAAAAAATGTTTGCCAAGGGTATTATAGACATTTCCATATTTAATGAGTCTTACGTGTTTGTGTTAGATAAACAACTATTGAGCAATACCGCAACCATTAACATGTTTATATTTTACATTAGCCGATGCCATATTATTGGGCGAAATAATTTAGCAAATAATTGGTGATGGATCTTAAAACATACATATAATTACTCTGAAGATTAAAACTTTCTTACTGCTTGTATTAATTAGCTGGCAACATATTGAACATAATGAAGCCTCAAATTCTTTGCTTTAATAAAAATACTAATAAAATCTACTAGGAACTCATCGACCAGCCTCAAAGCAACCACAAAGGAAAGTGATAGTACTCTTCTGATGTGTTTTGGAGCTAAATTCTAAAATCAGTATTTCTTCGTCAAATCTATTTTAAAGACTGTTTATTACAGCAGATGCCATACAGACTATCGCTAAGTAGTTCATATGGTACACTTTGAATTACAGAAAAGTTAAAAATAGAGTATTGTAAAATATCCTTGTCTTTATTTTTAGCGGCAAATTCGTTCGAATTGAAATCTACGTATTTATATGCATTCTGTCTTGAAATATTTACCCCTTTTGAAATTGGAGATATAAAAGCAATTAAGTCACAAAATAATTGAAGCTAATTTCTTACAAAGTGAATTGTTATCAAACATACATTCTGGTTTATATTAGATATCTTTTTAAAAATAATCCTTCTTTCCTTATCTAAACTAATCCATTCTTTAGTGCTTTTCTTTCATACAACTGAGGATGATCCAAGTTAGAATCAAATATGACAAATGACGCATCATTAAAGGCACAGATAGATGCAGTTCGAATTTTTGTAAAATTGTAACATTATATTGGGAAACGATATTATATTTACTTTATATTTTTCACTAGATTGCCCACCAGTAATATTGCTTATATTTGCAATATAAAAAATCATTGCTAAAGAAAATGTATACTCCAGAATTCCTTGAGAATAGTCTTGCCGTTTAAAAAAGGGATTGATTTCACGGGTTTATCAACGAATTTTTGGTAGGCTTTTAT
The DNA here is from genome assembly GCA_031763485.1 of Osmoderma eremita. Classification (NCBI taxonomy): domain Eukaryota; kingdom Metazoa; phylum Arthropoda; class Insecta; order Coleoptera; family Scarabaeidae; genus Osmoderma; species Osmoderma eremita. Next base: position 474,749 of record JARFOC010000402.1, on the reverse strand, counting down.
AAACCTAGTTGATACAATCAATACCCAGAATAATTAGTTACTAAATTTGATTCAGCCTTCCTATCATTTATTTCCTGTTACATCAAGCAATAAATACGGCGGGTATCCAATACGTACATACGTATCAGCAAGGCTGTATAGGAGCATTTTACACGTTTATAGCACTCTAATAAAGGAGTTGTTACCTACGCATATTTGATATATGAGAGAACCTATAGTTTAGAAAAACTCATACTTAGTAATGAGAGAAGGGACTTCATATGTTGTCCGTATCTCAAACACAAAGCGTTATTAATATAATGAATGCAATATCATAAATACATACACACAGAGAAAAGATTATTGGAATCAAGTAATAATTACTTGACTGAAATAAACCGTATTCTTATAGATAATACCCAGAGAGAGAAAAGTATTTTCTAAACGCAAGAAATTAGATGTTCTTGGGTCAATTTTTTTAACAGAAGTAAATTTTTCTTGTGTCTAGAATACTTACTAGGACTAATACAACAGTTACTCTTAGCGCTAGTAAACTTTCTTACAATGTTTCTTTAGTCAAGAAATGAATTTATTGTTTAAAAGCACCGCCGGGTTTGCCGGTAATAAATAGATATTAGAAAAATCAAAATAATGTGATTGGTTGCATCGTACATGTGATGATAGGATCACCATATGTTTGCTTGAACCATAGTAGGGTAGATGACGTCGAAATTTGTAGATATATCTGAATTTCCTTATTGGAAGACGTTGATGTATATGACCATTTTCAGTAAATATGTGAAGAATTCGAAGTAAGGGAGCCCATTTTGTATGGGTCGAAGTAGAGAAAAAAATATTGAAGATGCCGTAAAACAAGGTATATACATTAAGTTTGGTTAAGTTGGAAAATTAACCATTGTTAGTATCTTCTGACAATAATTGCAGTATGTATCCTACAAGTAACCATATTTTTTCCAGTAAAATTGTTATAACATTACCAAACTATAAAGTATAATTAAGAAAATCTTTTAGTTTAGTGTATTTAGCTTAGTTTATTATATGTATATTGATTTCATAGTGTTAGGAGTTCTGGTAAATAAATTGTAAAAACAAAATTACATATTTACATACTATATAGTTGGTATTTTTAATTGAATGGAATATTAATTAATTACTGCTGTATCTATATATTAAGGTGCAGATACACTTGTTAGTAAAACTCTACAGAATTGTGCTAAGAATATTGTTTGAGAGAACATAAAATCTTAGACAGCACTATCAGCGTTATCATACTAGTAAGTACGACACATGTATGTAATTCTTCCCACAAGTAAGTACATATATACCCCATTGATTGACCTCAAATAAGTACGAAGTTTATTTCAAGTATCTGGTTACACATATGAAAATAATTAATATGAAATTTGCGAATTTCTAAGATCAAGAAAGAGAGGCATTTTTACAAGATATAAAAATTCTTGAACTAATGACACATTTCTTGAATAGATCTTGCTAGTAAATAGAAGAAAACGAAGTATTTAGACAGAATCTCAAAGAATGCAAGTCCTTCCAAGAACCTGCTTTCTTATCAGAAAAGAAATTTATCTTGATATAAAAATAAATAGTATTGAATTTTCAAGAAATTAAAATATTTCTCTGAAAACAATATTTTCTTGCTTATATACGAGAATGAGAATTACTTAAATTTAGTGAGTCTTACTTGCCTGCAGAAATTACTTATCTCAGTGCAAGAAAACCTATTATTTATACAAAAAGATTGATATCTTAAAAGAAATCCGGTATTCAATAAATTCCTTTATTAAAATAATATTCCTTTTTTCCTAACATCACAAGATGTTTTCAAAAGATATATTTTCTTGATTTAACAATATAGTTCTTTCGTTTAACATATATCGCTAATGTGAATTAAATATCCTTCCCTCTGGCATTTACTTGATTATAAATAAGTACTATTCTCATTGACAACCCGATGCATATATGTACATATTTTGGTCATAATCATATGCAGAAGTGAGTTTGCCGTTTACGGCTTATTAGTGCACTTAAATGGAAGTGATAGCAAATCATTACATTGACCTGCATATTAATAACTTACGAACATCAATGAAAAACAACTAACTGCCCTCTATACGGAACTAGCGCTACTATTGCAAATCTGTTACTTATTAGATTCTAAAATATAGGATTTTTTTAACTATCTTTTTCCTTTCTGTAATAACTGAATTTCTTATACAATATGAATCAACTTCTTTGATTTGTGCCCTTTTTTCATCCGTATCAGAAAACTTAGAGAGTGAATTTCTTTGATTAATATTATTTTTCTTTATTCAAAGGAATAAATAGTTATGCCCAATAAACTAAATTTCTTGCTCAGTGTGCACAAACATTGTGTGCCGCTTAACAAATTCCCTGATTATGATACAGAAAAAGTATAAAGGCCCTTTTAATTATATTAATAATATAAATATAAATAATATAAATAAGAATTTCATTCTATCTTACAATTTGTGTAACTGTTTTTTATTTTACTATTTAATGATTATAATCAATCATTACGAACATATTTTTTTATTAATGCGAAATCGTGCTGTTATTTAATAAACACTAAAACCCTTAATTATGGCATATTTTGGATTATTATTCATAAAGGAAAATATAATAAGCTCCCTGTTGTGTTTATGTGTACTCCGATAGGATCATATCAATAACACATTAGTTCCTTTATGGATCTACTAAACTTCCCATTGGATTTCGGCGCGCGAATATAAAAAGAAATATCACCGCAATAAACTTATAAGGGAATCACGTGCTGGTTTTATATTAAATTTTCCCAAATTCTCATTCGCCGCTCACTCTATTCGAAGGGAATTCCGCGTTCGGCGAAGAACGAAAAATTCAATTGTGCGGATTTGTGTTAGCCGCTGACTGGATTACGAACAACGTGAATCGCTCTTCCGATTTCATTCGAAATACGTCGGACGCGGCACATTGCGTGTTTGTTTTTCTATCCGCATTTCTCGTCGGCGGGCGCTTCGACGGTGATCGTGCAACTTGTAGATTTACGAAATTATTTAAATCACTCGAAGCGCATTCCTACGTTCGATTCGAACCTCAAATATTGCGTCATTACACACGAACAAGCTAATGCTCTTACATGGTCAGATAAGGATCAAATTAATGAACTTTTAGAGAAGCATCTGTACGACGTCCATCCTGTAACGGACACCGTAATTATTGATGTTAGATACAGTAAATAGCCGGGTATTACAGACCCTGGCGTACATAAGTTTGTACGCTAGGATTGCATGGAATAAATGACCTTTATTCCGTGGTTAACCGCATAGATCACAAGTTAAACCCTAGCTTATTTTTATTTTTATTGTAACTGTAGTGTAGATGTAGCAGGTCTATGACATGTCTGTAGTAACGTATATAATAAAGAAGCCTTGCAGATTAGATCTTATTAACTTTATCCCTAACATATTACGAGGAAAGCTCAAATTCTTGTTAGCACAAACTCATTTTCTCTTCATGTATTTTATGTTACAACTAGCATTAACGGGTATGAAATATAGTTAAACACCTAAAGTTTTGGTTACCAGAAGTTTTGCATAGTTTAAACACATGACATATCAGGAAATAAGTTATATTATTTGGTTTTACGTATTTGGTATTTTAAATACCAAACGGTGAATGCAAATAAAAGGAAATAAACATTGAAACGCTCATATTGTGTGTCCGTTTTCTTGTGTGACAATCGCAGGCATCTTGCATTTCATTTCCCTCCGTCAAGCGTGCAAGAATGTTTTTCCACCATTCAATAAATAACAATGCAACATTCTTCCGTATGCGTGACAGAAAATGTATTACAAAATGAGGTAAAGCGTACACAATATTATTTCTACCAGCTTATTAATGGATACCTAGGTATGTACAAATCTAATAAAAGACCCAGATATATAGTTCTTGCAATTAAACAACCGACTTTTGACATTTCGTGTTTTCATGACACGGTTACCACACATTTCAAAGCATATCATATGGATTGATAGATACATAGATAAGTTATGATTAAAAAATAGGAGAACTATCAATAGTAAATAGAACGTCCAACTTACAAATGTCAAGTGAGTGCATTGACAACTTGCGTTATCTATGCAACTGACAACGCTCTAATTGAAGAAATCCTACGCGGACGAAATGTCACTCGATTTGACATTACTATGCATCTGCCAAATGTGAAGTTGCATTTGGTTGTTTTAGAGTGATTATCACATTATCGCTGTCAAAAGTCGGCTGTTTCATTGGGAGAGTTATAATTCATATATGATATATGAAATAATCAAATTCTACATGGGCTAGTTAGTGTATAGGCCTCTAATCAAGGATCTTTTTTACTTTCAAAGGGAAACCCTCAAAATAGATAACAAATAGAGGCTAGTTTGCAGAGTAGTTGTATTTTGTCACCCAGAAAATTAATAATTATTGGAAATAAAACTGAGGAAAATATTATTTAAAAGAAAGAAAATATATGTTGAGAGAATAAATCAAATTTTTAGTCCATCTAAATATTCACTTTTTGAGTTCAGAACTGCTCGAAAAATTCGTTGATATTTCAGAGTTTGATACTCAAAGATAATTAAGACCTTTAATCTTAGCACATGTGAGAATTCCAAATAATAAAAAATCGTAAATGTAAGGTCAACATCCTTAGCCTCTCTTGATACATTTTTAACACAGTAGAGGTTTTCTGTCTGTAGAAAAATTATTCTCGAATAGTGATTTTGACAGGAATGGAACAAATTTGCAGAAACAAGACACAAACTATCCATAACATGCAAATTAATATATGTAACATGTATACATACGATGTATATGTATACACGCGTTGTGTTTTTAGACTCCTAATTGCATAAAAGTACTTCAGATATGTTAAATTTAAGCTGAGCCCAATAACTTCTCTGGCAACACTCATCTCTTATACGCTGTCAAGTACCACTATAAGGTTTCTAATAAACTCTCCTAAACTGTTCATTTAAATAGGTGATGAATCATATTTGATAGGAACAATATGACATAACCTTGCTCTTGTGCTTTTAGTATAGACGCTTTTGACTATGCACTAAGGTTTTGACTGGCATTACGACTCATGAATGAAATCCCATTGATGAGCAAATTTAGGAAATCTAAATTTGGTGGAGAAGTAATTATTATTGGCTGGTAGATTTACCACTAGTTTCCACATAAAATAAAATTCTAGAAGTAATGGTTAATATTTGCGAACTGTAGGTATGTGCATATGTATATTTTTAGTCATATAAGTATATAAATATTAAACGTATTGAACCATTATCAAATTCTTTGTTACCTTTGCTAGTGTATTGGAGAAGCAGAACCAGTTATGTCCAATATTTAAAAGGAAGGAAATGCAAATTAGCGACTTGATATCGTTTGTCTTACACTAACAACTGTTCCTGAGGAAGTGCGCCTGCCTATGAAACCGCGGGATATTGCAAAGGAAGCCACGGCAAGTTTAGCAGATTTAATGTTTATAATACAACATAATAAAAAAAATATATGCACATAAATAGAATTAAAAAGAAAGTACCCGAAATTACCTGGGCGCATTGCATGTTTCATATTCACGAAAGTTATCAGCTATATAAAAGGGGTACTTTAAAGGTTTGCAGAGCCTGTAGGCAGGTATTCTTACCTGCAGGTAAAGATATGGAAGCTAATTATAATTTACTTCTATACCAGTAACGGTGTTAGAATTCAGAGATTGCAATTTTTGTTGTTGAAGATCGTAGTAAATAGGCAAATTTGTTTAGCAATGATACGTTTATTGTTAAAGTTGTCTATTTGGTTGAAATTTATGGGACATTCAGTGTTTTGAACAAATGAATGCAAGGATCACAAATGCATTCACTGATTCAAGAAGACAAAGTGAAGGTATTTATAAATACTGTAGCTAGGGAAATCAAATTTGCAAAAAAATAATTCGACGTAATTCCCCCTTTAACGGATTCTGCGCTAGAGTTAATATTGAATTAAACAAAAATCTATTTACTGAACGCTTGAATAGTTTCCTATTGTACTTTTAACATTATTTGGAACATCTTGATTTTTCGATGACGAATTTGCTTGTCAAGTATTGAAAATGAAAAACTGATAGAATTATCATGCGACATTTCTTTGAAAAAAAAATTTCAGAATGAAATCTTGATTCAATTTTAGTTGAGTAGAAATGACCAATTTGCATGAAAGTAACGCAAATACTTCTGCTATTCGATGGGTACGATTGGCACTATCCTCAATAACCCCTAGATCTCAAAACCTGCTATAATACACACGTACACCCATCGCATTAAAAACAAATTAATTTAAAAATTAATATAGGTATAGTAGGACCTTGTTATTATTCTGTCATTACTTTTTTTCATATTTGTATTAATACATTTTCAACTAAAATTTTCACAATTTCACAACCGTTTCTGTATTATTTTTTTATAAAGTAAAGGGGGCGCCAATACTACATATTTTTTAAAGGGAGACGTAGTAACATAACGTTTGGTTACCACTGTTATAAATTAATTCTTGTAAATAAATATAACCAACCCCTAAGCTGCTTAGAGTGTGCAGTTTATTGATGGGGACATACTTTAACTAATATACGTCAAAGCATCATTTTGGGAAATGATATTATTATTATTTATTATATTTTCTTTTAAACAACCGAGTTAAAAGCATATTCATTGGCCATCCCAAAAATTGTTTCCAATTACATATTTACGGAAGCAGAATCTGTAAATATGTAATTGGAAACAATTTTTAGGTTGGCCAATGAATATGCTTTTAACTCGGTTGTTTAAAAAAAACAACGTTGCGCAATTTCATGGCAAGCGCATGTGTAAAACAGACAAATATAAATGTTCTGTCATAAGGTAGATATAAGACTGTTTTGCTTAATTTTAGTCCATAATAATAGGGTAAATCATTCAAACTGAAGTAGTCCTAATCAATTCATCAATTATACGCACAGATGTTCGTTTATTTATAACTTTGCTGTTGATGTGCTACAACCCAAACACTATGAAAACGGCATTTGAGGTATTATAAGTTTTAATAATTATAGAGACAAGATAATTTGGTAGTTGTACGGGAAGAATTTACAAAATACGCTTTGAAAAAAAGATAAGATAATGTTTGCGTGGAACTAAATCTAGGTAAATATTTTTGGTAGATTTTTACAAACACAACAGAAATCACTATGTTTACAGCATCATTTGAGCATTGGAACTTGTTTAGATGTGTACTTGAAATGGTATATGAAAATTTGGGGTATAGCTCCTAAAAAGTGAAGAATAAATATTTTCATAGGTAGCTGCCTTTTAGTCTATTTGTTTCTACAGAAAATATTGATGCAGATCGGAACAGTTTAAGATATTTGTAGTAACAACAACAATTAATACAGTTTAATTTATTATTAATAAATTTATAATAAACAAACTTACAATCATTCAGTCCTTACTATCCATATCCTTAAACACGGCAACCAGGGAAAAAATATTCACTACTACTTTTGCGGAAACCGACGAGAATAAAACGGATGATTATATATTAGTGAAGCGTAAAGTACGTGAACGGTATCGCTAAATGATGCTCAGCAAGTGCTCCGGACTGAACCACACTCGAAACGATAGAACATCAAACTAAACCGAAAAGCTCAAACACCCAACGGAGAAGAGACCGTATCTCCCCCACCACGCTTCCCCACTAGCATCCAGAATGGATATTTTATATCCCAGACCCCATCTCTAATTCCAGGGCCAGAAAACCCGGAGCGTATGTTTCCGTGTTATATGAAAGTCCAACGCTATGCAGTATAACTCACCCCCAACGCTCAGGTAGGGTAGTAATAATGTATAACTTTACATCGACCGGCCGCTCTGGCACGCCATTGGTTAATTATTACCTGGCATGCGGACGGAACTTCCTATCGGCCGATAATGTGAAAACTTTCAGTTTATGGATTATGAAATACCTTCCCTTGATCGTTTTAGACTTCTTTCACGCAAATAGCCTTGGAGTATTGTTTCGTTTTTTTTCGTGTGCACGTATATACCTATGTATATGTATGCGTGTGTGGATGCATTCGGTACTAACCTAACCTATTTGTACATACATACATCGAAAGATAAAGAGACGAGGAACATGATTGATGAGGTGATTACCAATTTATATGCTCTGTGACTGGTATTTCTACGTGGAGGGTGACGTGTTAATAATATGTGAAGAACTTCGGTACTGTGTTATGTATCAGACGTTTCCGTTTTTGTCTTTTTTGCTTTGGAACCTGTTTCGGAAATCATTTCCGTAATGATTTAGTGTATTTTGATAAAATTCAGTATCTGAGATAGAGGGTAACCACCTCATCTCCCAATTCTATTTGTGTACCACCTAACTACTAAGGAATCCGTAATTTAGGAGAAGTTTAATTGGAGAATACAAAATTGCCCAAATCATTTAAATATATATCATTTATTCAACCTGACGGCCATCGATTATATTTCGATAAAATTTTTAGGAGTGTAGAATAATAATGAATGAAACTATAATTCTATTTCTATGTATGTATGTAAATATATTTGTATCACTTCTCTAACAGCTTCTTATAAAATCGTATTACCGAATTAGTCAGTCATAGGTTTTCAAAAGTTGAACAATAGGTATATACTTATCACTACAAAGAGATGTGTTTATTTTTCTTGCATAATTATGAAACAATATTCCAATTTGCTTTTTCGTACAAATACAGAATAAGTACAAGTTTGATTACTATGGATGGAAATTAATTACTTTGCTTCTGAATTATTGAATGTTTATCATGATAGAACGTTTTTAATCATTTCTGGCAAGCTAATATACATAAATACACCGAAGTTGATTTTTTATTTCCACGATAAAGAAATTTAGTTTAGCAACAAAGGGTAGAGAATATAAACAAGAAACCTGGTTTATTATAATTAAAATAAAAAGTGGTGCAACTATTTGGTTACATACGAATAAGTAATACGCTATGTGAACTACTTTTGAAGGATAAGGGAAATAGGATAAGAAAATATGAGGCAACTTAGTAGAAATGGTAGATACACAAATGCTGCAATAATAAAGGAGTTTGTATGCTGTGATGATGTGTATGATCTAATGCAGACCAGAGAAAGTAACATATATTAGTGACCCAAATATTAATTTCAGAAAAATTCGTCATTATAAACTGAAAAGCAAAAGGAACATACTGAAAGTTTGTACACACCGGAGACTTACAAACATAGCGGAACCCCAACAAGCAAAATTGCACGAAAATGTTGGGAATGGAAATAATAAACATTAAAACAAAGAAAGACCTAAAAGGTTTATATGGAACTTCTTTATAAAGTTGACAAAATAGAAATATAAGGGATGAAATGAAAATATTTTATGAGGCGCAGGAAAAGAATAGGAGCATTTTTTTTAAATATCATTTTCTATATAATTCCAAAATCTGCCGTTTGCTTTTATAGCTTGCTCCTAGACATCTGTTGAAACAGTTGGGAGAGCAAGAAGACCCATAAAAACACAGACGAAGAAAAATAAGAAACATTGTGCATTGGAAAACACTAATGAGAGTGGGAATAGAGACATCCCGGAGCCTGGAATTGGACAATATATTGAAGACAGCTCTTCGGATAAATCGGATGTGGGAGAAACAACATCCCAACCTGATATGGCTGAATCTTCAGAAGCATCAGACGAGGAGTTGAACATTCCAGAAAAAAACAGAGTTTAAGGATTTACAGACCAATGACTTTGTAATTGTCGAATTGAAATCACTTAAAGGAAGAATTCAGCGATTTATAGGAAAAATAATCAACAGAAATCCAATGCGTTGTTCTTACCTAAAACAAAGCTTAAAGATCGATAATGCTTTTACTTTCCCTCAAATTTCGGATGAAGGAGACATCGATGAGACTGAATTTGTGATTAAACTGCAACCACCAAAAATACTAAGAAGAGGAACTTTATCGTTTTACAGCAAAATGCTCAAGAGGTGGTTAAGCAAATAATCATAATATTAATTGCCTACCTACAATATTAGTTATCAAAGAGAATTTCTTGTTCATTTGTTTAAGTTTCCTAGAATTTTTATACTTTTGTATAAAGTTTCTATTTTGTATTATAATAAAATTAAAAAATAAAATAAAACACATTAAAGAAAATGAGCTGCCAAACGATTCTCATAATCAAAATTTACGTAATTTTATTCTAAAATTGTCCCAAGTCACAGCTTCTAAAGTTGAGTTGAGAAAATCATAGAAATAATTGTACGTCCCAATGCACCTAAATCGTTGGTTAACTTGGAACAGACAGTTTTTCTTTTTTTTTTCTTAATACCGTTCATTGTATCCCATGTGCGTACGCCCAATCGGTACCTCTAATCATTTCGCATAAGCTACAATTTTTTTGGTATAGAAAAAATAAACAGCTTTTTAGTTATAAAGTTTTAAATTCGAAAACTGTCCCAAGTAACCCGAAATTACGGTAAGTATTTATGAGTTAAATAAGGTATCAAGTACTTCTTTGCTTAGGTATACGATGCCATAATACCCATACTAAAATTAACGAACTGATACCATATGGAGCAAATACAAATACAAAATCGGCTTAATACAACTCATGTACAAAACGGTGCAAATAGTAAACATCATACATCTTCCTACATATACATATGACTATTTATCACATAACATATTCAGTAATTTATTGTCATGACACTTTGAACATAACATGAGGATTAAAACTGACATTGGCATAGGAAATACAAGATCACTTAAGAATCACAACAATGGCCATTTGCACCAAGGACTAAGTTGAAATGTGTACATAAATTTGGTGTCTCAATTCGGCATCATATATCATAAATAATAATTATTTATGGCATATTTGGACTTCGTTTGCCGAGTGATTCGTTTAATGAACATGTTGCAGCGTTGTAAATCGTGAAGAGCAATGTACACTGTAAAATAGAAGGTTGCAGAAATGCAAGATAAAAATTTAAAATTTTGTGTTGAAAGCGAACATAAAGTAAATAATATACAATTTATATTTACACGTATGTAGTTTAATATTGCCAAACTTTTGCCGTGCAACCATCGCTCTTATTATGAGATACTATGGCCTAAACTTAAAGGCTCCATATGAATAGCACCTAACTCTACATATGTTATTAGCCACTGGAGATGTTGAGAACCGAGTAACTCGTACTCGGCTGGCAAAGAAATGGTCTCATTAGAGTACGCAGAACCGAGTCTAGGAATCAGTACGCGAGCATACCCACAGAATCGAGTCTGTTGAATCGAATCCAGACTCGAGTCAGTTTACACGTGCCGCACCATTAAAGTTGTATAAAAATTTTGTGCTTTAGGTTGTTAGCAATTTGATTTATGTTTATGTATTTAATTTTGTTGTTTTTATTCAAAATGTGATTTCCTCTTTTTAAGTTTCACTATAGCTATAATTAATTTATCTAAGAACAATCTGGAGACTGTTTCTTGCTCTGAGTCTCTACCTTAATATTTTCTGTAAACCAAATTATCGATCGGCATATTAGGAAATTGAGATACGGACTACAGTATACAAAATCAAATCTACGGGATCGAGTGGACAAAATCGTGTACTTTGAAGAATCGAGTCCAGATTCATCGCATGTCTATTAATCACCTTTATAAGAAGTATATAATTTTTTTGTCGCTTTTAGGGACCTTGATAGATGATCTTTCAAAAGTTTTGTAATTATTTCTGATTGCAAGGACTGTGGGGGGCAGTATAGTAAACGCACTGTTTCGGATCACTCCTCACTTCACATTAAATTGATTAATTCGGAGCAAGTGATATCAGCATTCGTGTATACTGTTCGCATGTAACCACACGCACAGAAATACATACTTTTACCAAATAAGTTTGCATTCAGTCGAGAAAATCTGACTTTTGCATATCCACCAATCATTATTTTACAATGACGGAACTAATTTCTTAACCCTATTTTCTTGGACCAAGAAAAATTACGAAGCTTAATGTGATTCTTATTTCAAGAAATAAATAAACGTCATACTGTACTACATAATTACAGTATATATAATACTTAACCCAAATGTTTTCCTACTATAAACTAAAAAAAATTGAATATGTTCAAAGGTTGATTAAGTTTCGTTAGCACATTATATTTTGCCAAATAGGATGGTAAATCATGATAACTCCATCCACCGTTTACATAAAGTGAATTATCACAATTTACCATGAATGTTACATATAATATATGTGTAACATTCACAGGATAAACGCAATTTATTTGACTAAAAATAAAATGTGTTTGCTATTCTACATTCAGATTAGAAGATTGCAGGAAATTTCCATACTGGACCGTACATAAAGGTCGGAATTTTATGGACGATAATGAATATAATTTTGGATCCATCTATAAGGGAGTAAGTTGACACAGCTTCTTATTTATTTATGTATTCATTATTTATCACGCCTGTATGAACACATGTCGCATTCTACTAAATTAAAGATAATGCATATTCTTCCAAAACAACGTCGTTTGTTTTAAATGACTACTATGAGAAATATATTTTCTCAATCTGAAAATCTGTTTCTGTGCGTGCAGATAACATTTTAATTATAATCATGCTATTTACTATACGATTTATATTTATTTTCCAAACAAGTTTTCTCCTTTACATTCTCTACATCAAAAGGTGTGCTAAACTGGGTTTCAATATCATGCAAACCAAAAACTATTTCTCTATCATTACTTCGCTTGTTTGGAGACGCTGCAGTAGTCCATATCAATCCAACATCTTATTCTATATCTGGAAGAAAGAGGAACTACGAATATTTCATGATTGTTTCATGCTTATACAAGAAAATTAAAACATTCCATTATTGTGCCATATATATACCTCTTGTTCAAACTTTCAAAATCTGTGACTGAATAATGCGGTAATACGGTTTTGTTAGAAGCTGTCAAAGTGATATAAATATACTCGTATTTACATACGAGGGCTGTCCGGTTACTAAGGTACTTTTGCGCGACAAACCGCCTACGTGGCTCCAATCAGGTTGAAACTTGGACGCGTCTTAGATGTGTATATGTGCGGCATAGGTGGCTGTTGTCATTGCCTTAGATTCAGTACAACGTGTGCCGTGTCAGCCGCACAATGTCAGTTCGGATCGAAACATACTCCAAGTTCGAAGTGCGAGCGGTCATTCGTTTTTTGCTTGCAAATAATGAAACACCCACCGAAATTCATAACAAAATACTAAAGACTTACGAAGAAGGCGTTATGAGTCGAAAACCAGTTAGTGTTTGGTGTAAACAGTTCAAAAGCGGACGCACAGCTCGGAACTATGATCCCGAAGGTGTGCGAAGAAACCCATTAACAACGCAGACGGATGAGAATCAATTAAAAGTCGATTCGGTGATTTGAGAAAATCGTCGGTTGAAAATACCGGAAATTGCTCTACTGACCGACATTCCTAAAAGCTCTGTTAGCGAAATCGTATCTGAATTAGGCTATGACCGACTAACACAAAATGCAACAAATAGCGGCCGCAACGGAGCATTTAACGCGCTATCGTCAGAAAAGTGAATTTCTAGAGTCTAGAAATTCGCGAAATAGTGACAGGAGACGAAACGTGGGTACACCACCGTACCCCCGAATCAAAAAAGAACACGATGACGTGGAAGCATCCAAGTTCACCAGCACAGAAAAAAAATCAGCAGTCTGCAAACAAGACAATAGCAACTGTGTTCTGGGATATGAAAGGTATTTTGCTCATAAAGCTTTTACCACCGAAAGCGACAATCACCAGCGATATTTATTGCTAAACTCTCGAAAAACTACACAAAGCCATTAGGCAGAAAAGAAGAGGTAGGTTTCCGAAAGGAATCAATTTGTGGCATAACAATGCAAGATAGCACACCTCAAATCAGACGAAGGCCTGGCTTCAGAAACACCATTGGGAAGTTATAGTCCGTTCACCCCATAGTCCAGACCTGACCCTTTCTGTTTTCAATTGTTTGGGCCGTTGAAACCTCATTTGTCGGGTAAAAGGTTTGAAGAGAACGACAAAGTTCAAGAGGAAGTACGGCGGTATTTTACAAATTTGGATCGCACCTTTTACGAAGAGGGTTTACAGAAGCTTGTGCCTCGTTGGAATAAGTTCCTTGACATTGGCGGCGATTATGTTGAAAAGTTCACTTAGTGTATGTTTGATTTCTATAAATAAAGTAGTAGTCTGTAATTCACAAATGTACCTTACTAACCGGACATCCCTCGTATACGTAAATCTTGTTAAAGGAACTGGTTGTCACAATATTTACGAACATTTGATATCTAGAAGTCGCTGAGCGCTAAACTAAATTTCGCAAAACAATGTCTATACTCATAATCCATCCTTGTTCAAGAGTCATGCATTCTTTTCAGTTTAGTTCAGTATCGCGCCCAAGTGTTCTTATTAAAACCCTTTATATTATTTTCTTATTTTGACGATGGCCGAACGTATGCACAATACCATATATTCAATTTGCAAGCGAATTAAGAAATATTGTTTCTTCCACAGGTGGTCTTCTAACGGAAGTGGTCTCTTGCTTAGGTTTCACTATACGACGAACATCATCCAATGTACCGTTATAACTGTTCCTCAAATTGCTTTTATAGCTCTAAGTTATTATATATCTTAGATTAAAAATATTACGATAAAATTTATTACTTGAAATATTTCTGAAATAAAATTATATTAACCTTTTTAAGTTAGCCCACCCATTAACAAGATTGTTAAAAATGTTTTATGTTCGGCTGGAGTTTTAAGGATTTTTGAGCGCCCACCGAGTAAATCATTATTTAAGTTAATCTTTAGTCTATCTGGCGCTTCCGGTTTTACTTACTTGGATAGCCGGTGAGTGTTTATGTTTAACAATCTACGATAAGCCAATAAATTTCACATAAAATCCCAAGCATATTCAAATTAGGCTTTTGTATTAGGACACTATTAACTAGAAACAGATACTGGCTTACACATAACGTTTATATGTACAGTTAATCGTTAATAAAATCAACACCTAAGGGTCGATTACATTACCTGTTGTCATTATATAAATCTATGCACCATCTATATACGCATATGTAACTAGAAAGTGTTATATAGACTAGCTAGATACTAAATTAAATTGCTTTAAATCTTTCAACGATGGGGACACCAGCATTCGGTAGAGGTATAAGATAATATGTAAATCTGAAAGTCAATGAATATTCCCTCGGAGACAATTGGTGATAGCATCGCTATTTTAAACGCATTTATCAGGAAATAAATTCAACTTGATTATTAAAATAAAATAAATCAACCCAAGAGCGGGACATAAACACACAGAAACTGATTAAAATGTCGTTATTTAAATTTTACCAAACAAGCCTTCCATAGTCGTTTGATTAAATTTATGGTTTCGGCGATAAGTTTACGGTCTCATTCAATCATCGAAATATACGCTGCTTTTTATTCGCCCAAACTGTTAACGAACGCCGTTCGTTATTAAAATCCAATTTAATCAACGTTAAAATGTAAATTTATCTGACTGCTACGCAACGCCTTGATTAAATTAATTAAGATATGGTGCAGCCTAATACATTCCGAAACGCGCGCAACCCTTCGAATTTATTTCGTCCGAATGCTTCGCGGAAATAACATATTTAACAAAGTGTTCTACCTGAAACTAGCTACTATAACACACAACCCGCTTTAATTATTTTAGGACTTGCACGGAAACTTACAGCAATACATTTGCAGGAAAGGGTAGTAAGGGAGCCAATACTTGCCTAACCAAATATCAGGTTCATATTCAAATCTCTATGGAAATCCATGTACGTTTCCACAATGGCTAACTTGTACTACGCTTGAGTAAAAGACAATGTGTTTATGTGCAAATATTAATCAATAAAACAAAACCCTAGAGAAATTAACTTTCATGTAATGAACACTTGATGAAATATGATAAAAAAAATTTTTTTATATTGTCAGCACTCTGTAGTAAATATAGTGCATATGTATATAGGAAGAACAAAAACCATTTGCTAATAACATCGGACTGAGATAGGGATGAGATAGCCCTGCTAGTAGCCTTCAATTTAATGCTGGACGAAGCTATTAAACAAACCAATTCTAAGCTATATTAAAACCCTATAATATAAAATATTGGAAAATGGAGTATATTCTGCTGTGAAGATCATCTAGTAAAATTTAGGAAAACAGAAGAGCAGCTGCAAGGAAATATTAAAATTCTTAATGAAGGATTGCAATCACTAAATATGAAAATAAACAAGCAAAAAACTAAAGCAATCATAATCGTACAACAGAGTAAAAGACACAACTACAACGAAATATAGACAACGAAATATAGACAACGAAATATTTGAGCAGATAGATTGTACAATAACATACCGAGAAATGCTTGATGCTCACAAGAGAAGCTTTTGATTTCAATGGAAGCATCCGCTGCTCCAAGGTTCCGATGAATGTCACTATTTCATATGTACAACCAAGGTGCTTTCATTATGTTTCGATGAATATTGTTCTATAAAGTTTCAATTTAACGAATGCATTACTGCCTAGCACATCCACAAGGTCATATAACCATATAAACTTTACTATCTAGTTGTAGAAAAGTACAAGTTGTAAACAAGTATTATGTATGGACAGCTGTAAATCCTTTCCAAACAGCCAGCGTATTTTTCTGTATTTTATGCCGAATTTTTGGGCAATCTTCCTTCGCATGTTCTATCTAACGTAGTTCTGTCTCTAGTCTGATGCCCATGTATGGTTGCCATTGATTGCAATAGGAAGGCATATTATAGTTCTGTTTCTCAGGTCAACATGATTAGCCTATCTTTCGTTCAGTTTACAAGGCGTGTATTGTTACGTACCTGTTGGAGTCTGGGCGCTTGTTCATCTTTTCCTGTGAGCAAGATCGCAGTGTCATCTGCCGATGGCAATAGTAATGTTTTTGTCTGAGGTATGTCCCTGATGTAGAGCAGTTAGATGGCGGGTCCTAGTACCTAGTGGTATACCAGCTTTATGTCTCTCAAAACGAATTGATTTATTTAAAATACTAATAATAATAGGTAAAGTGACAATCGAAATACAATGTGTACTAGTTCAAAATTCGCTTTGGTAAAAAAAATTCAGTATGAAATAGATATGAATATTCCCGTAGAAATAAAAATACAAATATGCCTACCTGCCTAACTTCTAATCGGCAAATTGATGAATTATTCTTAAAGGCACTTTTCTTTCAAATCTCCACATCCTTAAGGTTCCTGTAGTTCTACAATTTCTAGCGGTTTTAGGTAAGATACCGTGACGACAAAAACACAACTAGCTAACTCGATTCTATAAATATCGTTCCTAACTTGCTCATTATGTGTACCAAATGGATAATAAAAAAATAACTAAATGCAAAAGATACTTTTTTTTAATATTAACCAAATAATCACCAGGTTTAATTAACATATTCCTATTTATCCATTCATTAACGTTAATAGTTTTAATATTTTGTACTGTAGTCATATAATTCAGATCAATCACTAATAAAGTTTTCTGCCATTATAGAAGAAATAACAAAGATACAGTGGTTTGAAATAGTAGAACTAAATTAAAAATACCCCTACCAACTTAATGAGTGAATCACTCTTTTTGGGCAACTAAGTTGCTGCACGTCTCTCAACAGATCTTACAAACATTCCACAACACATAAATATATACAAACTATATATAAATTTCGGCAACGATATTGTCATCCTCAGCAGTAACTTTAAACAGGTTCAGCGATACTACAATCCTCCGCAATAACACTAAACCCGTTTAGCATTACTGCTGAGGATGGCAACTTCGTTGACGAAATACGTACATATGCAGTTTGTATACAAGCTGTTTACGGTCTTGTGATTTTATTTTCAAGGGGTCATTGCACATCTTAAAATAAGGTCATTAACGTAAAAATATCTTAACAAAGTTACATAATAAGAGAGATATTAACGTTAAAAAAAATATTGAATCCACTTCGGACTAGTTGTTAGCGCCGTGTTGTTGAACACAAAATCTCGCTTGACGTATCCATGAATTGACATATTTACTAGGCCTTGATCCTGCTGTCGAATTGTCACCGCAGCTGCCTCAACGCGGTTACGAAAGTCATCTATATCAGTTATGTCGTTGGTGTATACAATGGTCTTCATAACGCCTCATAAGTAGAAGTCAAGGGGGTTAAGGTCGGGTGACCGAGGAAGCCATGGCTTAGGACCACCTCGGCCAATCCACTTATACTCAAACACATTATCTAAATGTTGGCGAAATAGACGATTAAAATGCGGCGGTGCGTTATCGAGAAGAAACCACATTTGTCGGCGTATGTTCAAAGAAACTTTTTCCAATAGTTCCATCAAATGGTTTTGTAAAAACAAGAGATAACCATATCCATTCATTCGATGTGGCAACACAACTGGGCCATTAAGTTGTCCGTTGACCAATCCGACCCAAACGTTTATCTGAAATCAATACTGAAAATGATTACGACGAACAGCATGTCGGTTTCCACAGCCCAAATATGAGCATTACGACAGTTATTTATGCCGTTACGTGTAAAGGTTGCTTCATCAGTCGCCAATACACTAGAAGAAAAGTTTGGAAGTCGGAAAAGTTTTTGTAGAAACCATCGGCAAAACTGTCTTTGTAGACCAATTTTTCTGTTGTATCTGCTAAAACTGCTGTCTTTCTTATGCGATGCTTGGGCGTCGTTTATCATGTTCTAGAGCAAATGGCACAGTCTGTTGTGGATGGTATTAACTGAGGTTCTTCCTCCATCATGTATTCACAAAAGAATGTGAAAATGCATATTAAAATCTAGGAACGAATCTACAGATCTAACGGGATAGGTTGTTCCGCGGACCAACCAACGCCCAAAATAACGGAACCTTCAGTCCCATAGTCCATCTTACATTTATTTTTTAATCTGCCAAAACTATTGTAACAAGACAAAAAAATTCTATTATGAAATGATTCCTGGCCGTTTCTACAACCAATGGTACAATCAACACGCGAATAGCATCATAATTACCTAAAGTAGATCATAAAAATCAAGCACGAAGAAAATTACTTAGTTGACAGTAACACACACTTGTCCGCTGTGGCAGGATCAACTAACGTTGCTTCCGCGACTGCGTAGTGGTTTGTCCTTTTGGACATATTTCGATGTGCCAATTTGCCCTACTATACAGAATTGAAATTCACACACAGCTTTGCCACCAACAGAAAGCAATTAGAAATTAGCTTTAGTTATCCAAAAACGTTAAATATTTTAAAACTAAGTAGTGATTGATAAAGGAGATGGTTTTTAATGAAATATTACTCAACCTCTGTTGTAATTATGGAATTTGGGGTTGCTGCTAGGGGGTTGTGGATATAAAGGTCATTTGTTTCCCAATCAGGAACTGACGAGTTTGAACACTGTATGTCAAATATTTATTGTGGTTTGTTTTTCCACGGAGAGATTGTATATCGAAATCTAATTGATACCGCGTACTGTAGCTTTACATGTAATTACAAATGATTCTCGCTTCTATAACCATTTAAATATACTTATTATTAAATTAATCCTTTAGAAATGACTTGTATCTCTTCGCATACAAAATATGGACATTTTCCTTTAAAGATCCATCTAACTACAAACATCCGCATCGGCGTATGTGTATCGTTCCTCTATGTGACGTCGGCATTGTGCGCAGTTATGTGAAACACCTGAGTTTCGGTGGATGAGGGTTTAGATACAAAGAGCTAAAGGAAAACCGACTGTAGCGAATGGATTTTCGTCTGGGCCCGGGTACGGGATCGTAAAGTTTTAAAATCCATTGTAAAGGGGCCGCGTCACGCTTATGATCGCCCATCGTAGGCATTATCGGTGTCATTCTTTTCGTAATAGCGACTATGGAGATAATGAAATTTTTCAAGTAATTTCGGCTCATGCGGAACCGCACGAAACCGCCCTTTCCGAAAACGACCACAGCCTTTGCCTCCTCCCTATTTCTAAACTGTACCAGAGATTGATTGCCACCGACACGGTGCAGAAATATACCCCCCGTGTGTGTGCCTGTTAAACTGCCAAATGGTGATTGATGTTTTCGAAATAGCACTTCCTTTATCTTTTGTGAAATTACTTTTTAAACCAATTTACCTTTTGTGTAGTTCCACTGACGCAAAATATTGTCCCGATCATGTGTGTTTGTCTGGCGGAGCTCTCGTTAAGCTGTCAAATATTCTTCTTTATAATCCGGTTAGGAAGTTTTAGAAGAGAAAGTCAATATTGGCAGCCTTCTATATAATAGTATACCTTAGGCGCAAACTTTTAATTGGAAATATGGAAGTAGAAAAAAAGAAAAATACATATCACAAAGTTGCCAAATTTCTATTCGTATTATTTATATATGTGCGTGTATAGACGTACGTGCAAATGCTTGTTGGAAGAAACATGTGGGCAGTACTCTATAGATTTATTTTGATTTCGAGAAATAAACATCCTTGGACGTTAGACTTATATGCAGTAGAGAAAGAGCGTCCTGCTGGTACTATTTCGGATTTGTCAGTCATGCGTAATGGTTTCATACGAAAAGTAATCCACACAAGGCCGTCTTAAGCCAAGTGGGGGCCATGGGCATTGGCATGCACGGGACCTTTTCGAGAGAAACCTAGAATCGATATTAACAGGAACAAACAACATTAACGCCCGTATAGTTTATTTTCGGAAATTTACGAACAAATCTAAACATATTTAAAGAATCTAATACAAGGAGTACTTTCCTAGACTTTTGAGTGGCAAAATCACGAATAACATCTTTAAAGTCTATCTCTTCAAACACCACACTTTCAGTGAACATCAGCGACCTAGTATTCAGTTTCTTATGAAGAATTCTCACTTCGTCAAGCGTCTTGAACATTAATTTATTTTAAAAGATGATACAATTGTGAAATACTCCTAGCCTCTTCGCTCTCACATTTCGGACATCATCTCTCAAATATTCTGTTAGGTGCATTCCATTTCTAACTCTTTTGTGCTAATGTCACTGTAATATATATATATATATATATATATATATATATATATATATATATATAAATAAAAAAAAATAAACACAAAAAAAAAA